>CM065384.1:38242500-38357500 GCA_033060915.1 Euryodendron excelsum | reverse complement strand
TTCCTCACCTACTCATTGTTAGGATATATTTTTCCAAGAGATTTTAAGCTATTAATAATATCGGTGAATCTTGTAAATATTTTTGGTGATAAACTTATTAGGTTTCATCTTAAACAATTCGTAATTATGTACGAAAATATTGATTTTAGATTCTTTAACTTGATTAGTACCTTCATATGTTACCTTTAGTCTATCCCATATTTCTTTAGCTGATTCACAAGTGGAGATATGATTGAATTCATTAGGATTAAGTGCATAATATAGAATATTCATGGCTTTGGCATTAGATTATAGCATTTTCAGATCATCTTCATCCCATTCAGATTTAGGTTTAGGGACATCTGTTCTATCTACTCTGGTTGTAAGACTTTTAGGACCATTTACTATAAGTCTCCATAATTCATAATCTACTAATTGAATATGGATTCTTATTCTATTCTTCCAATAGTTGTAATTAGTGTCATTGAACATAGATGATCTATTTGTGGATTGACCTTCACCGAGAGAGTTTCTAAAATTGGTTGTCATGGATCTATTCGTAGGATATTAAGCCTAAAACAGGAATACAAGCTCTAATACCAATTGTTGGCCCAAATGGCAACCCAAGAGGGGGGTGAATTGGGTTTTTCATAAATTAATGGCAATTAAGATTAATTAAAATTAATATAATCAATAAAACTGTGATCAAGAGATAGATATGATGCAATGTAATCAAAAGATAAATGAAAAGAGAGCAATAGAAAGCACACCAAGAACTACCGAGGTTCAACCACAATTCGTAGTCTACGTCCTCACCCCAAGATCCCCTTAAAGTCTTCCTCCACTATGCAATCTCCAATTACAAAATGGATGTTGATTTACCAGCTGCTCAACTCACTTTTACACAAGAACTTCTTCCCAAGTTCTTCCAGCTACCAAGTGGTTTTGTCCAAATCCACTCAAACTTACGTGAGTTTTTCTTTTACAAGAGAACTCTCAAACTCTCACTTTCAGGTGTATGAAGTTGTACAAACGAATTACAAACTCTCTATCAAGAGTGGATAGAAAAATAAAAGCTTACTAAATGAAGACAAGAAGAATATTCAGATTTTTCAGTTTGATCAATCAGTGATACTTGTTTTTGATCGCTCCCAAAAAAAGGGTGATACTTAACCGCAAGTGCACGGCCGCAATGTAGTAATAATTTCTCGTAAGTACGAGGTCGATCCCACAAGAAAAATGATTTACGTAAATAGGAAAACTTGTCGTGGATCAAAAATCTTAGGAAAAACACTCCAATAAACAAAAATCTGATTTTAGGTTAAGGAAAGATTGGTTATCTAATTTAAACTAAGAAATAAGAAGTCTCGAAATCAATCGTTCCAACCAATTGCGTCTCTTGGAATCCCAAATGAGGTAATTTAATAACTCAAATCCTTCGACTACATCGTGAGTCTCGAATTCGAAAGATTTAGCTTTAAAACCAATAGTTCTTTCAATCTTCAACTTCTAGAATAGATCGGTTTGTTATAATCAATGACGTGCATCATCGATTCGTGCAACGCACATACTGAATCCAACTCATGCATAAATGTTACAAGGCAGTGCATATACTGAGTGTGGTATTCACGCATAAGCGTTACCAAACATAATAGGACGCCCAAGTTTTCGAAAGTATCTAGAACGAAATAGAAGAAGAAGAAGAAGTATCAAGAAGATATAGCAGTGAATTCAACCTTACCTCCATTGTTCATCCTTGATCCCCAATCAAGCTTCACAATCGATCCCGAGTTACGAAATTTAGCCGCTCATGGCCATGGAAAACAATTAACTATATATTAAAAACTTTTTAGAATGTAAAAACTATAAACGAACTATAAATCTTGAATTAATTGCAAAAACTATGGATTCTTGAACAAAATCTTGAATTAAAGCAATAAAACTTGAATTTAATGGAAGTATTTACAAGAATAATGAAAAACCTAATTACTCCTATGAATCTAGACTAAAAAGTAGTAAAAAACCTAAAGAAATCGTCCTCCTTCTCCAGAAAATCGAAGAGATATATATAGAGCTCGCAATCAAAGTCCTAGTAGGAATAGGAATTTCGACCCAAAAATCCTTCTTAGAGTTCGAACCCTAGCAGAGGAGTTCGAACCCTCAGAGCAATTTTTCTCTTTTTTTTCTTCTTAGAGTTCAAACTCTAGCAGAGAAGTTCGAACCCTCAGTGTAGTTTTTCTATTTTTCTTCTTATAGTTCGAACTCCTCTTTCCCCTTATAATTAGGGTTCGAACCCTAAGCCTGTATATGCTTCTTTGTCCAGCCTCTGAGAGTTCGAACCCTCATATGGGAGTTCGAACCCTAAGGCCAAAATACCATTTTCCTTCACTTTTTACCAGCCACCGTTCGAACTCCCAGTGCATTTTTCCACACTTTTCAGTTATCTTCCCTTATCTCTTTGCAGCTTAATTCAAGGCTTTTGGAGTCCCTTTCTCGCAATGCTCGTTAGACGTGAACTTGTATAACTTTGCAAAATCCTTCCAATGGCGCATCCTTCATTCCATTTCGAGCTATGGATGATAAGTTGCACGTTTCCCAAGATAAATCCTAGTAACGGCCCTCGATATGCGTGCCCGCACTCTAGATCACTTTTATGGCTCCAAATCCTCTTCTTTATCAACATTTACCTACAATGAACTCAAAATACGACTCTCAGTACAGAATACGTTAAAGAAGGTATAATTACCCTAATCTAGAGCTAACTTAGGTCAGTTTAGTTGTATTGAACTGCACTTATGCAGCTCAATCAGTTTTTCTTGTATCTCTTATATATAAATACAGTTGGAAGCTTGTATATAAACCCCTATATTGATTTCGCCCTTTAGAGGTTGTTGCGGCTCATTTAATGCAAGTCTAATCCGTTATAACGTTAGAAAAACTAGACGTTATTCCCCAAGTGTTGACACTTGGTTCCATGTGTCCACACATCTGATCTGCATTTTTCAGATATTGTCCACTGTCTCCATGTGTCGACACATCAACTCTATGTGTCGACACTTGATCATTTTGTCTTCAAATTTTTGAATTCTGTCTTCATGTGTCGACTCTTCATTTTCATGTGTCGACATATTGCCTAGAAATCTTCATTTTCTCTTCCAATGATCAAGTTCAGCTTTAGCCATACTATAAGATCTTCAAGGAGTCTTCTCTTTGAGGCATGATAATCAATCAAAGTCTTCAATTCATTAAAGTTGTCCTCTATTCAATTTTGATTGAATCTATCATTTGATAATCACCTTTTCTTGGTTTCCAAATTGCCAGGACTACATTCCATCAATGTTGAGCTCTTTTTCTTTATTGCCGAGCTTTTTTTCATTGCTGAGCTATTTCTGTCATTGCCGAGCTCTTTCTTTCATGTAGAGTTTCAAAATGCTTCATTGTCGATTTTTTCTGCTTGCCACTAATTCTTCTTTCTTCTTTAGGATCACTTCAATAAGACATTTAAAAGCTTGATGAAGTCTACTCTTTAAACACCTTTATTTCTCTGAATACATATTGTCTTCATTGATTCTATACGTCCCAGATCAACTCTTTAGTTGGATTCTTTGTAGAGATTATGCAATTATGATGAATTCTCTTCTCAAACATCTTCAATCTCTTTACAATCAAATCATCTTTAACTGATCTTTGCACTCTCGATAAAGTCTTCTTTTGAACACCTTTAGTCTCGTCGAATTCAAAACAACTTCATTGAGTCTATGCATACTTAATGAAATCTTTATTTGAACACCTTCAATTTCTTCGAATGCAAATCATTTGTTTGAAGTTGGAATAGGTGTCAATGCTCTGTTTGATACATTGCATGACTCTTAGAGTGCATAACTTGATTTTAGCTTGTTGTGCATCCACTCTGACAAGTATTAGATTTTAAGTTGAACTTTAAGTTTAAATTATAAACTTTATTAATCTGCACACTAATCAAATGTATTAGTAAGATAACACAAGGTTTAGTTATCATCAAAATCAACATGGGGATCAATCTTGAGTCAACAGATACTACATTCTAGGTCAATTTCAATTGAAAATAGGTTTAAATACCTTTAATTTGATAAGTCGTGGGTTGAAAATACATTTCGGATGAAGAAGTTATTTTCCATGAAAAATGGACTAAAATTCTAAAAAAACAATGTTGCTGATAAAAATTTTAGGTCAAATTTAAACTTTAATATCTCACAATCTATAAGGAATTAGAATACAAACTTTATATGGGTAGAAAGGTCTATGAGTTTAATTTTCAACGCTTCAAACAGTGCATTAATCTGAACATTTTTAGAGTAAGTTATGCCCATTTTACAAAACAGTTTCGGAGCTATTAAGCACCAGTGTTAGCAGAGTGTCCGGACGGCTAGAGGGCTCGACATCTCCAAAAATTGATCGTCAAGACAGCGTTAGCAGAGCATCTGGATAGCCCGAGAGCTCGACATCTCCAAAAATTGACTACTAGGAAGATAAATGCACACCGTCTGAATGGTCCCTCCACATTCTAGTTCGAAAATGGCTTCTCCAAGCTTTAGATTTTCAAATCCAAACCACCCCAAACTCCACTAATGCTTCTAAGGATCAAAGATTGACCCAAGAAGAGTACAATATCTTAAAATAAAGCTAAACCAACAAGTAAATCAAAGGGATTTAGAGTTTGAAATCTCAAACCCAACTTATGCAATTTGGGGGTTTTCAAATCCTAATTCCAATCCATCCATAGAAGCTTACAAACTCTCAGAATCCAATTAATTTGGACTCAAATGAGTCTCCAAACAAAACTATAACACATATACACACAAGCATGCACAAGGTTTGGATTTTATCCCTTTCTTTCTCAAGCTTTCCAAGCTCCAACAATGGCTTCCAAGCTTGTATTGTGCTCTTCAACCTCTTCTATCCTCTTAGTCTTCTCTCTTCTGTTCCTTCTTTCTTCCTTCTCTCTTTCTCATCTTCTCCAGAAAATAGTGTGTGTGTGTGTGTGTGTGTGTGTGTGTGTGTGAGGGTTAATAGAAGACACACATGTGAATTAATCTCATATGTCTCACACTAGGAGCATATGTTACAACCTACATTACCATTGGTCATCTTGATCCAAAGGCACATTAAAATAATATAGAAATTTTGAAATTCTCATGAATTTAGATAATAAGGGTTTGGGATATTACACCTAGGTTACCTAAACCCTAGTTAGCCGACCCAACCCTAGGTCAACCTAACCCTAATTGGTCCAATCCTAGGTCAACCTAACCCTGCGTTAACCAAACTTTAGTTGGTCAACTTTAAGTCAGCCTAACCCTAGTTGGTTTAACCCTAGATTACCTTAACCCTAGTTTTTCTAATAAAGGTTAGGTGGCTTCAAGATTTTAACTCTGGGATCGTTTTTTAAAACCCGACTCGAACCTAGAAATGTTCTCAAAAGCTCTTTCAAACTTGTCTCAATCCAAAAATGGCTAGACACTTACCATTCTTAAAAAAACTACTTTCGAAAATGATTTCAAAAACTCACAACCTTAAGTTGATCATATCCCTTTCATGGTTAGAGTTTTCTAGGGAAAGTGATACGTCAAATGGAACCTACAGGATTCATTTTAGGGTTCTTAAACCCTAAACATATTTCAAAAACCTTTTTTCAAGACCAACTTTCAAACATCATACTCTCAAAACAATCCTAAGCTTTCCTATAGTTAAGGTTGTACAAGATCATGTGAGATATCCAAATAAAGGTTTCATAACCCAAAAGCCCAAAACCCTAAAAGGAGTGTCTAACTCATTTTCTAAAAATGTTTTTCAAAAATCGTAACATTAAAGAAGCTTAGTTCTCAATTAACTAATCTCTTAAAGGCAATGAAACATCAACGTACCTTTCATAAGGTACAAAAAAACTGTTTTTAAAATTTTTTCAAGATGAGTTCACAAGATCTTTTTCAAATCCAAATCGCACTTTCAAATCCCTAATAAAGTTTTCAAAACTTTCAAAAATCTCTTGAGTTATGTTCAAAAACATTTCAAAACACTTCAAATCATATTTTAAAAGCACTTCTAAAAATCTTCAAGTTCCATTTCAAGAACACTTCAACATCCAATTTTAAATTAAAATTCTCTCAAGTTATTTCCAAATTTCGAATAAAAAAACTCTCAAATTCTCTTTTTCAAAACAAAATCCTAATTAGTCTTTAAAACTTTTCAAAGATCCCAATGAATCTTCAAAACTTTCTAAAGACCCTAATGAGTTTTCAAAACTTTTCAAATGCCACAATGTGTTTATTTTCAATCGGACCTGAGTTCGAACTACGACTGACCTAATTCTTGCCAAATGAGATACGCAGGTAACCTTTATAGGTGTGGTCACAACTTCTATTTCTCAAATCAAATCCCTTTTTTAAACTTTTATTTCTCGTCTCTTTTCTAAAATCTCCCAAATTCTTTTCAAAACTTACATCATCCATTATTCATTCCAAAAGTAATGAGAAAAAAAAATTTCAAAATCTTTTTAAGTGGACATAAACTGGACAATTAGGAACTTGAGATTCAAGTGAGTGAATATAGGGTGAATAGACATGTAGGTATCGTAAGGGCGTGATAGGGTGATGATCTTAGGATATCTTCCACATACGTAACCAACCCTTGACCCTTAGATTTCTCTTTCGAAAGCCAAAACCGAAGTCACATTTTCAAAAGGGCTTTAAATATTCTCAAATGTTTCCAAACAACCCTATTTTTCAAAACGTATCGTGTGAGGACATTTTCAAACCATTTTCAAAAAACTTAAGTTTAATCTTGGAATTACATTTAGTTTTAAGTGACCTAACACACCTTTAATCATGTTTGGTGGCGACTCCAAACCTTTTTCAAAAACTTCTTAATCAAATCAATTTTAAGATCAAATCTTGTTGTACTCATTCTCATGAGAGGGTGAATTCTAATAGAGAGAGTATCGGGTTTCGTTCGAGTCAAGACCTAGACTCGAGACAAAAATCAAAGCGCAATAGACATGAAGTCATTGCTTAAGAGTAGATTTTGCCTCTTTGAGTACGTGACCCAATTCACAAGTTATTGTAAACTACCCTCCATGATTCAAATGTTGTTTTCCCATAAAGGTGCACTCCTAATTGCAAAGCTATTAAGAACAACTCCATGATCGTTCCAAAATCGAACAAATACTTGAGAAAATATTATATAAATATGAGCAATGCTATACATAAATTAATTTCTCAATCAATTTCTTACCCACTTTCTAACCTACTAGACACAATGCATATGGAACCTACATTAATATATGCACGTATAGTTATTCACTTGTATTTGGTGAATAACAAAATAGATAAAAAAATTTTGATTTATGTATAGCATTTTTCTATAAGTATAATGGAACAAGTTTTCTGTTTTGGTTTTCACAAGGAGGTACTACTAGAAAAATAGTCTTTGTCGGCGTTTTGGAAAACACTGGTAAAAGTTCTAAAAATGCCGCTAAAAGATTTACTGGCACTTTTGTTGGCACTTTTAAAAAACACCGACTATATTGATGTCAGCATAACTTGTTGGCGCTTTGAAACGCCGGTAAATATTTTCCGGCACTTTGACCAGCGATTTTTAAAGCGCCGTCAAAAGTACTTCATCGGAGAGAATTTTTCGGCTGGGAAGGATATTTATGGCGTTTAAAAGCGCCGATAAAAACTGTGAGAAGCGCCGGTAAAGTAAGTTTTTGGTGGCATTTCAAAAACGCCGGTAAAAATCTCATATTTAAAAAAAAATAATAGGCCTTTACTAGCATTTTAGAAAGCGCCAGTAAAGATCTAAGCTGGTGAAAAAAAAATTATTCAGCTATTTCTCTCCTATTTATCCACAAATATATTAAAAAATACATTCCAATAACGTCACATCAAATTAATCATTGAGTACACTATAAGCTCCTTATTTATGAAGTCACTGACTTAATGAGCTTCACCTTTTGTCAAGTTGGTGCTATGCTACAAACTTCAAAAATAAGTGAAGTGTTACTAGGAAACGAATATTAGCCAAGAAAATAAAAAGATTTCAAATTTGTGAAAGAAAAGATTACGTGCCAAGTGTGTATCTACCTTGCACTTGCATGATCTTTTCCTCCTTGTGATGAAATAGTACATAAAAACAAAGATACCCCAATGTAAAAATAATCACATGAGACAAACAAAACAAGTTAAAAAAATTTATTGGGGATTTCCCATCAAACTCACTTGGTGCCATGTTCCAAATTGTCCATTTGGTTGGATTAGGTTGATGTTGTTGCTACCTACGTAAGACTGTGACATTCCAATGATGGTGCTGGCTAGACTCTGCTCACCATGTGCCATTCCAATGAATGCTCGAACACATAACTAGAAAACTGAGCAACTGTGGCCTCCTTGACAATATTTCTCTTGAAAGAGCACCAAAAAAAAAATCAGTTTTATCTGTTAAATACTAAATACAAAAACCAAACTTAACTGAGTTGAGCTTAAATTACTACTTATAGCAAGATAAGTTACCTCAAACGCCTGTGGTGAATCTCTTTTTGCCAAAATCAAAGAGAAGGCGGCATAGGGATGAGCATTAGTCTGTCAAATCAACCAAGCTCTTCGCGATGGACTTGTTTTCAACTTGTTAAAAACTCGTTTAAGGTCAGCTAATTATGTAAAGAAGCTAAACTGGAACAAATTTTGAAACTCGTTAATTTTATGATCTGTACTTGAACTCGACTCAATAAGCTTACGTGCATTAAAAAATCAAGGTACTCGAGTTCAGTTCAATTAAAATTCGTATGGTCAAATGCAATGAGCAAATCTTTCCAAAAATTTTGCAGAAATAGACAACAAACTGCCTTAATTTATCACTAAAGGGTGGGACACACGCGATGCGTGTACAATACTATATTCAATACCATTAAAAAAATATTTTCATTAACTATTCAAATGCAATCCCAAACAAAAAATGTGTCTATTAAATGTGTTGATATTAGAAGCGATCAAATTCTTTTCTTTTTTTGATTCTTTTTTCTTTCTTAGGATGAAACAAAATAAAATAAAAATAAGCGATCAAATTCTTTTCTTTTTTTGATTCTTTTTTCTTTCTTAGGATGAAACAAAATAAAATAAAATAAGCACCGTTCAAGAAGATTCATATGTTGTATAAATACCAAAATCAAACTGAAGGACATTGCGTGTACCGCCGCACATTGAAATTATGGACATGCTGGTAAAGCTTTGAAATTATGGTAGAGGGAAAGCCTACAAGGCTGAAAGCCCCATATAATTTTTCAAAAGTCCCTAATGTAGCTTCATAGAATGGGTGGTAAAGCATTTTGGACAATGGTGGAGCAAGGCTATTGGCAATAATCATGACCAGTACATGGCGCCCATAAATTTTCATGGCTCTTATGTGTGAAAGACTAAAATGCAAAAATAATCAAGGAAGAAGCAGGTACCTCCATTCGTTTTGCCATGTAGTTTGCATTCAAGATAGCTATTTTTTATGCTTATATGAGCTCCTTAGACCCCATCATGGCAATTTAGGTGTATGATATTGGCAAAATAAGTGTAGAGCCCCATGGCATAGCAGAAATGGTACCAAGTTGTTGAATCTTGTCAGGGCATGGTATGCCTCCAGTAGATACCTTGAGTTTATGATAACGAAGGAATTATTAACAAGACAAAGATATATAGAAGTTGTTGAAGATGAATAAAATTCAGAATGCAACAAAATCTATTGCCTCTACTTTTGCAAAACGCATTCAGGATTTCAAAAATTCATGGAATGAGCCACTTTATGCAAATAAGCCACAATAAGTTATAGTTGCTTAACAGTAATTCTATGGTTCATTGTACCACCACCAATAGAAATTACAAATGGTGGTAATGCTATGATTTCCATAACTCTACCTTTCAATTGTTTATTTCTCTATGTAATTATGAGAAAAACTTCCAAGCAGACAACGGATCTTGGAAAAATGTGAAACAGTGAAAAATTAATATTTTAATAGATACAAGTCAATCCTCAAATAAAAGGCAAATTTTCTCGTAGAATGTAGAGTGATTTTTTCATAGGAGGAAAAGTAAAAGGAGAAAGAAGAAGAAGAAGATATGTCATATATTTCGTACAAATAAAAATAAAAGTCTAAAAACAGAACATAAAAATCAACTTAGAGTCAATTGAAATTGATAAAACAATAATACCATACAACGATAATGACACTCCTCAATTGGGAGTCGCAATATGTTTCTTAAAGAAGTAATTGGCCTTGAATTAACACATTCCACAGGATATGATGGCAGAAAAGGTACTAAGTGTTTCTTCACACCAATCAGACCCATGCCAGGACCACCCCCACCATGAGGAATGCAGAAAGTTTTGTGAAGATTGAGACGACAAACATTAGCACCAATCCAACCCGGGCTAGTCAAACCAACCTGTAAGGACAGACAATTTATTCAAAACCATATGCAGATTGCTACGGTACAAGAAGCAAAACAACCCTGCATTGTAAAAAAGGTAAAGAAGAAAGATTGAAATGATAAGTCATTTACAGCCTACACTAATAGAAGATGAAAAAACTCAAAAGAATAAGAAGTTGCACATGCAAAACAAACAATTTCTCTTCAAGCCTGGACATTAAATCATAAAGCATGCTTTCCTAGAAAAAAAAATTTTGAATTTACAGCAGAGATCAAAACATTAAGTGTGTCGTTTGATTTGCCCCTAAACTTGGAAAGATGAGTAATGAAACCAAAAAATAAAAATCAAAAATTGCATCCTCAACAGAAGTATACCTAAAACAGAAAAAGGAAACACGAGGATGGATAAATCGAGCACCCACATCATCAAATGCAATAAGCAATTATATAACCAACATTGTCACTGTTTAAAGTATTTTTCAAGAACAAAATTTTTGTTAAAATACATACACACTTTGAGTACCATAGGCAATCACGTCTAACACTAAAAAATGCCAAATAAGAGAAGGGATAACTCATTGTAGCATTTTATCAAACACTTTATATACAGCAAACTGGGTAATGGGTAATACAAGACCATTCGACAAGATTTTTGAAGACATCAAGATGTGAAGTGTTTGAAGAACAATATCACGAACAAGACTTACCTAATGGTAGGAAAAAGTACTAAATTTGGAATCCTTGTCCTTCATATTCCTCTCCAGATCTTCCGAATCGAGACAGCTTTCTTAATCAGGTGGTACAAATCCTCAGGAATTTCAAGAGCAAGGCCTAACCTAATAACCTCAACAACACAATCAGCAGCAAAAACGATGAACCATCTTGATGGAGAGAGATGATCTAATCGATCGATGGAGAGGGGTAAACTGTCTTCTTGTTCTAGTGTTGACGATCGACGTTCAAAGTTGAACAAAATGGAGGTTGACATTGGCAGCATGGCCATGCTTTGGGTGGCAAGACAAGGGCTGGAAGAGAGATGGAGAGAGATGAACAGATAGGATTGGAGAGAGATTGATGAACCAAGGGTTTGAAAAGGGAATAATTTTTCCCCAAAATGAAAACGATGTCACTTTACATTTTTGGGCTTAAATGAGTTGCTCCCGTATATGGTGACCTTGAAAAAATGACAGTGTTTTATTTAAGTTCAATACTTTTGCCGGCGCTTTTCCATCAGCGTTGAAAATTTCTCCTTGTTATAATCTCCCTCCTTGACCGGAGCTCAAAACGGTATTGTCTTGTTTGAGTATTACCAGCGCTTTTAAGGCAGCGTCGAAAATTCAAAAGATATAACGGCGTTTGGTAAAAACGCCGGAAAAGAAACGTTGGAAAGAGCCATTTTTGTAGTAGTGAGGATGCCAACAACAGAAAAACGAATGTATGCAAGGGTTGTGTAGAAACTTTGCCTTGAAATCACCTAGCCATCTTTTGTTCTGTGTCTGAAAACTAATGAGACATGATGACTGATAGATTAATCTTTCTTACTGGTCTCGATTGCAATGATATAATCAATGGTAAATGCTAACATGTGTACTTATAGGACATTTTAAGCTTAATTTATTTAGGTCTACAATGTGTTAGAAATTATATTTTTAATATTAAAAATTATGTTTTTTAAAATTTTAATTTTAATGTACAACTAAACAAAACAAACTTAAAATGTGCCCGACACATGTTAGCAAGTCCCATATTCAATAACCAAAATCTGTAAGCAGCCACGTATATATACTAAAACCGATCTCCATCTAATAATGTCACACCCAACAGTCACCATACAAAGAGTAAAGTCGCACAATAATGTAAATTTAAGAAATCGTAAGACGGCCAATTAGCTGAACACACCCATTATATATACATATAGGAAAATGTTATTCTTTCAAAATTTTTATACAGAATTTTGAATCAGAATGATGTAGCAGTGGCAGTTTTGTAATTAAAATACATCTTTGTGGGTTCTTTTTTTTAAAGTGATAGGCTCACAACTCAGCCACATCATTCTGGTTATATTTTCTAGTTATATATTTTGGCTATATAGCATTACTCATATATATATATATATATAGATAACTGGTTGAAATACAAAAGTGATTTTATTTTTTGGAATATTGGTATAATACTAACAGTCATACCAGCAACTTCACTCGCGTCCAAATCCTCCCCTCTTGCTCCATCAAGCAAAGCAAATCAAATTTATAATGAAGAAGATTTGAGAATAGAAGCTCATCGACAGTCTATGGCGAATTGAACTTCTGGGCAACCCCACCTGCCAGCACCAAATGGAATTAACTGAAAGTCATGCCTTCTAAAATCTAAAATATTCAAGAATCTCTCGGGCATAAACTCTTCAGCTTCATGCCAAGGCAATGGGTCTCTTCCAATAGCCCAAGCGTGTTGGTGATCACTTGTGTGCCAGCTGCAACATCATAACCCATAACTTGGACATCTGGGATTGTTTCTCGGGGAACCAATAATGGTACAGGAGCAGGAGGATGTAAAAGCATAGTCTATTTGATCACAGCTTTTAAGTTGGGCATTCTCTCTAAATCATCCTTGATAATGCCTTTGCTTGCCTCTGGCAATTCTTCGCACTTCGTTCTGCAATTCCTTCAAGACTTTTTAGTGTTAGTGATGACAAGAGCTACAATTCTTCAAGACTTACGGATACCAGTGATGACAGAGCTCTTGAGACACCTGAAAGTACTCTTGAAGGAACGGCAGAACCAAGTGGGAGGAATAGCCAGCGGCAAACAAGGCATTGCTAAGGATGATTTGAAGAGTGCACAAGTGCTCTTGCTTGACCCATTCTAGAGCTGTATGTAATATCAGTTTACTAACACTTTCTTCCTGCTCTAAGAGTCCCAAAAAGCTACGAAACTTCTAAATATTATGTGTTTGTTTGATAGGGCTTAAAAGTTAAATTTTTTTTAAGTTTGTTAGTAAAAAAGTTAAATTTTTTTAATTTTTTTGATTTTTTGATATTAGTTTAGATTAAAAAAATAAAAAAAATAAAAAAATTAACTTTTATTGACTTTTTTTACTTATAAACTTATCAAAAAATTAACTCATAAACTGTACCAAACACATCACCAGAGGAAAGTGTAGCTTCTACTTGGCTGGTAGATTTCTCCTAAAGAGACGTGTATGAGTTAAAAGCTTCTTGTTAACTTCACATGTGTCTTGCGAGGATTTGTATTGCTGCAATTGAAACATACGTCATTAACTTTAGAAAATGGAGTGGGGCACCCTCTTTGGAGCGGCCTGCTTTGATTGCGTTTAGGGGTGCACACTGGACCGACTTTGCATAGCAACAAACATAGTACGCCCAGCGCGACTAGATATCGGCCAAATTTTGTATTCCCAAGGTTACCCAAAACATAAACGAGAAATCCCAAATCCGCCCACATGGCCTGAAAATTGTTTAAAACACCATGTTCGTTGGTAAAGTTTTAATTTAATTTAATTTTTTGTGTTTATAAGTAAAAAAAAATTAAAAAATTAATTTTTTTTAGTTTTTATAAGCTAATATAAGTTTAAAAAAAAACAAAAACAAAAATGATAAAAAAAAATCCTTTTCGCTTATAAGCTAAAAAATTCAGGTCAAAAAATCTTAAAATTTTTTTTACCAAACGATCCCTATAAAAATGTTACTATAAGCAACTCATAACCAGACTCTCTATAGGAGGAGAATAATTTGAAGGTAATTGTCACACCATATTATGAAATTTATGTGGTACGATAATTTCTTTTTGAGAAATTATAAACATTAACCTAACTATATGATAGGTTTTTAAAATTAAAATTGCCTCTGTGTAATCAGTCTTACCTGTGCCACAATATGAATGGAATGTCACTAGATAATAGAAGACCTTAACCATGTCTTGTTTTAAAATCTCATGGGTGTAAAATACACATCACCGAAAGTAAGGCCATATAAACCCCCCAATAACTAGACGTACTAGTTAGTAGCTACAATCATACAAGCAATCAAACTAGAAATAAGGAGATCAAAATAGAGAGAACATACCTTAACGCACCATTGCTATCAAGATCTTCTTTATTAGCTATAAACATGTGCTATGCATGAAAATCGAGAATAAATTTAAAAAATAATTTTTTTATGACTATAAAAAAACTATTTCTTTTTTTTTTAAATGTTACACTACTAACTGATCTGTATTAAATATAATATATTCACATTCTAAAACTGAATTCTATTAATTAATTGTGACATAAACTATAAACGCTTTAGATTTTGCTAAAAAGCTATACTAATTTATAATCATAGTAAGGGCACGAGTGTACTTATTGTAAATGAATTATCTATTAATTACGTGCATCAAATATTGTCACTTAAAACAAAAAATTCAAAAGAAAGGATAAGAAATTTAAATTAGAAATAATTTACTATTAAATTTTAGAATATGATTTTTAATTTAATTTTAATGATTTATTTAGGCTATTACACTATTTTCATGCCCGTTATGCATACTTAGATTAACTTAACTTATACCACATATCATAAGATTAAGGATACCTCTAAGCTTGATTGAACTAATAGGGTTAAACATCTCCCTAAACTTGCCCAAACACATGCATTTATATCATAAAAATATATTTTCACAGTGGATGGACTAAAACATTACCAAGCTTTTTAGAAACATTTATATTTGAATTGTTAAAATAAAAATACTTGAATTATTTATTATTTTTTTATCAACTATTATATACTTTAAAAGTTTTAAATTTATTTTTCATTAAATTTTTTTTAAGATTAAATAATAGAAAGTTACTAAAAAATAAAAATAAATAAAGTTAAGAATATTTTCCTACTAACATTAACGCAATTAGGAAATTTGCCTTAGATGTGGGGCCTGTGGCTACTATAGGTATAGAATTTAGTCACTTTTTATTCAATTTAATAATTAAAACTCAAAAATATGTGCTAATCATTCATCTATTGAGAAACAAATATATATAATGACTTAAACTTCTTAGGCTTTGTTAAAATTTTAACTTTTTTTGTTATTATTTTGAAAAAAAATTTAAGATCTATGATTGATGGGTAATAACAATTTTAATAACTTTGATATATATGTTTTCCTCTCATAGAAAGATTTAAAATTATTTTTATAGATTCTATGATAGGAGCATAATTGAAAGAAATTTAAAAAACTTACCATACAGATTAAATGACAAAAATTGAATAAAAATTTAAAGTAAAAAGTTAAGTTTGAAATAACTAATAGAATTAACACGTGTATTTTTGTAATTTTCTAATTCAAAATTTAAAAAAAAAATTAGATTAGAACTTTAGCTTTAAAGACTTTATAATATATTGTTATAATATATAGTATAAATTTTTTTTGTTTCCATATATTTTGGTAGAAATCTTGTGTGCAGTATGATTCACAAGGATGTATATCAGATCTTCATTGGCGGCTATTTCTTAAGTTTTACAACTCGAGAAACAGAATGATATAGAGAGAGGACACGGATTCGCCATTCTTAGGTCTTGCACAGTGAGAGACACAAAGAAAAGGGTCTACATAGATTACGGAGGGGAGATGCAATGAATGGAGACAGAATAGGCAGACTGATGGCTATTAATTTAGATTATATATATAGCGTATAAAATATTCATTCGTAATTTCGTACACACCAGCAGACCGGCATGGGGGCAGGTTGGCCTGCCCTAACCTTTTAAAAATTTCACTATTGTACTTCGTATTTTAGGAACTTAGAATGAGAAATATTACATTGGCCTACCTAAAATTTAAATAATGTTATTTTGCCCATTTAAGTTTAGAAAATTTTGCTTGAATCCTACATATTTTTTAGTATTTATGACAAAAAAATAAAAAATAAAAGTATATTAGCTTCTATTGAAGTGCAAATAATTTTACCATGTTATGATTATGTACTACTTCATTATAATTTTTATTTTTATGTATTTGATGAATCAATCATTGTAAAGCTTAAATATGAGTTGTCAGGACTCGGTATTGTAGCGGGAATTTTTCATAAGTCTCGATTTGCTCCGCGAACCACTAGGATGAGCACCAAAGAGCCTACAAGAGTTGAAGACAGTGAGAATGCGTTGATCCTTTTTTGGCGGATGACACTCCGAAGATCAAGTCAAACAAGTTTAATCTCAATGTATTGAAAGAAAGAAATCTATTATAGCTCTTAGTTTGTGTACCTTTCTTTTTAGTGGCATGGTATATTTATAGGTTTTGAAGTCCCCGCTCCTTTTAGAAATGGTATTCTCTCTCTTTCTAGAAGCAGACCTCTCTTAGGTCGGTTTATGAGTAGATTGGATTTAACTTAAAGAGTCCTATTCTAGGTTTGATTGGGTCTCCTGTCCAATGGATCTCTTTTTGTGTTTTGGGAGTGCTTCAGCACTTAATTTAGTATAGGAATGCGAAATCTTTATCCCACAATTGCCCCCACCCTTGCGTCCTATTTGGCCGAGTTTGGGTGATAAGGGTTATACTATGTTGATAATGACAATCTTTTAACTTTTGCCTTCCATGGTAGACTTACTAAACTTAGGTAGGACTAAGTTCAGCACTTAATTTTTATCTTCGACTTTCTCTGGCAGACCTTCCACACTTAGAAAGGACTAAGCTTTTCACTAGGTCTTTTTTTTACTCTCTTTAATCCGAACTACCAAACTTAGGTAGGACCAAGCTGCGAACACTTTGGTTTTTTAGGCGTTGGCCATTCTTGGGCTAACCTGCCCGGCTTAAGCAGGACCAAGCTTTACATTTGGTTTTTTTTTTTTTTTTTTTTTACCTTCATTGATATACCTGCCCAACTTAAGCAAGATCAAGGTTTAACACTTAGTTTTTACTTTGACCTTCATTGGCTGACCTGCCTGATTTAGGTAAGTTCAAGCTTTTACACTTGGTTTTTCTTTGACATTCATTGGCCGATATGCCCAACTTAGTTAGGACTAAAATTTTATACTTAGTTTTGAAGGTGGCCATTCTCGAGTTGACTTGCCAGACTTAAGCAAGACCAAGCTTTGAACGCTTGGGTTTGTCTACGTTCCCTTTAATCTCCAATAGTTTGTCACCCTTTATTAATTTCAAGCTTTATGGAAAAGACTTGACTAAAGAAAATCTTAGCATCTTTGTTGGTGAGTTACAAATCGTTAAATGGAGAAATGCAACAAAAGGTTCTAACTTTTGCCTAGCTCCTCATTAGTAAAACTTTTTTAAAGTATGAGTATTCCAAAGTTAGGATAGCTAACGCCTTTCTTGTATGGCTTCTAACTGATACGCCCCACGTCGACTTGAGATACAACTCTGCAGGGGCCTCGCTAGCTGATCAATGCGACACTGCTATCACACGTGGTTGTTCTGCCCCTACTTCTCTCTCGGGGATGTCCTTCATCTTTGCGTGGTTAATGTATTGGTGATGTGCCCTGCCTTTACCAGGTAATCCTTGAAGTTCTTCCAACTTTCTGTTATGTGGCCCTTCTTTTTATGGTTGGAGCAAAATTTCTTCCAATCCCGCGTGTTCAGGGTCCTTTCCCATTTTTGATGCCCACTTGAAGTAGGGTTTGTCCTTTATCTGAGGCAATATCTTATAGATCTGTTCATTGAATGCTATGTTCATGCCCCCACCATTGGCCTCTTCTCGTCGGGGCGTCTTGGCTCTCCTTGGTTCTTTCCATGCTGCCTATTCGTCTTTGGTGTTTCGCTGGTCAGGCAACAATAGATGTTTCTCTACCCGGAAGTACTGCTTAATTCTCTCCATGAGCTTGGGCATGCTGAGCACTGATCGTTTTGTCAAGGATTATCTCAAGCGGTGTTATCTGGACAGACCGATCTTAAACTGTACAACTGCTAGTTGCTTGCTACACCCTTCAATCTCATTATAGGCCTCCTAGTATCGCCTCGCATACTGCCTCAATCCTTCATCCTCTTTTTTTTTTTTTTTTTGTTTTTGCATTGTTAGTATGTAGTCTACTTCCTTTGGCAGCTTGTTGTTTGCTATGAACCTTGTGGTGAAGAGCTTGGCCAATTGTTTTCAGCTACCAACCATCCCCGAGGACAGCTTGTCAATCCAACGAAGGGCCGATTCCCATAGGCTAGATACAAAAACTCAGCATATCAAGAACTCATTCAAGCTCCATAAGGCCTTCATTTGCTTGTAGTGCCTGATGTGAATAATGGGATTCAACTGCCTGTCGTAGGGAGTAAACTTTGGTGGCATAAATTTTCAAGGAGGTCGACACTTGTCTATCTCCTCTGTGAATGGGGAGGACGTTATCTGCTCCAAAAATTTTCGCATCACGTCCTAGGCCATTCTCCCCTTGGGATGCATGATCCTTCCTTTCAGCTGGTTATTCAACCATCTCATAGGGTCTTCCTGAACTCCTCAGTCGTGCAACCAACCTCATGTCAAGTATTGTTGGAAGTGTGACTTCTAGGACGCTCGGCAAAAGGGACACTCAAACTCCTAAAATCTATCGTCCTCCTCATGTGGCTTGAGCGGTGCTTATACCGACTTTTGTTTCTGCGCTGATGTCGGCTCCTCCTTTCTCTCCGATTTCCTTAGTTGAAAACTTCATCCCTAATTGTCTTGATCTCCATTCTTAGGTCAGAGATCTCATGGTCGCGTCTTCTCAACTCACTCTCAGATACTCTTGGATTTGAGCTCCTTCAAGGAAGATTGTTGAGCCGCAAAAGGCTCCCTATTTTACGCGGTCTTCTCTAGTCCTTTTCTACTAGTAAATTGGGCGTTAAGTGATGCACCTTCAAACGGAGCTGCCGGTTTGTCCAGACCCAATGATAACATGAGTCTTTCGAGTATTCCCAGGGTACTTCATTATAAAGAACATTATGGCTCTGCCTCTTAGAGTTTCTCGAGTGTGAATCTTTGGGAACTGCATCTGTGCTCTCTTTGTTCATCTTTTTAAAGGCTTCTCACAAACGAGGCCAATTATAGCGGGGATTTTTTGTAAGCCTTAATCCACTCGCGAACCACCAAGATGAGTACCATAGAGCCTACAAGAGCAGAAGATAGTAAGAATGTGTCGATCCTCTTTGAGCCAATGACACTCCGAAGATCAAGTCAAATAGACTTAATCTCAATGTATTGAAAGAAAGAAATATATTCTAACCCTCAGTTGTGTGTACTTATCTTCTTAGTGGCATGGTGTATTTATAGGCTTTGGAGCCCCCCCACTCTTTCTAGGAAGGGTATTATCTCTTCTTCTAGGAGTAGAAGTCTCTTAGGTCAGTTTATGAGTAGATTGGACTTATATTTAAGAGTCTTATTCCAGGTCGGATTGGGTTTCATGTCCAATAGACATCTTTTTGTGTTCTGGGAGTGCTTCAGCAGCTGCTGCTTGCCTCCTTCAAGTCAGCACTACCATTCTTTTGTGGGCTTGCTTTCATCCAGGTCGGCTTCTGGGCTGCTTCTTTAGGAGGTCGGCAATACTACTCCTAGTGGGCCAGCCCCACTCTAGGAAATGCCAAATCTTTATCCCACAGATATTACTAAAAAAATTTGCTACTTTGATCCCTTTTTTGCATTTATGAGTTTGCCACTAATAGAACATAATATGTATGATACTTAAGATAATGCTACTCTTTCATAAAATTTAGGATTAATTTTACCTAGACTCTCTTAGGTTTGGCATATCGACAGCTAGCATTATTATTTTTTAAAAATAAGCACTTAAACCCCCTGAGATTTTATATACCAACAAAAGGATACCCTGCTGTTTGCTACATTGGCTTACTGCTGTTTGTTGATCAATTTAACCAAATAAATAACCAAAATGCCCTTTGTTTGCAATTAAACATTAAAGATAAAATGTAATGACAGTAATCCATCCATGTTGTACGTGAGAAAGAGAAAAAAGATAAACAATGTTATAAAACTAAATGAATATAAAGTAAGCAAAATAACTAGACACAATATATAATAAAATTAGTTCATTTGGAATAGTCAAATAATAGTTAGATAGTTCTTTTGAATCTGTTAGGGATAAATCTTCTTGATCACATAAGAGGGTTAGATCTTCTTGATCACTAAAAACTTTATTTCTATCATAGAATAAAATATAAAATACAACTTAAATTTAAAAAATTTATCTACACTATTTGCTTTCTTCTCTCTTCTTCTTTCTCTTTCTTTTTATTCTTTGTCTCTCTTTCCTCTTTCTCTCTCTCTTTCTCTCCTCTTGTCTTTCTCCAACTCTATTTATAGATGAAGAAAACGCATAGTACTATTCATGCGATGAATTGGGTGAATAGTAAAGAATTCAAAACAAAGATAAATTACACATAAAATGAAGAACCTTCCTGATATAAGGAAGAACACAAATATATTTTTCACGAGCACTTAGAGTTTCTTGTTGATAACGTGTTATAAAATTAAATGAATATAAAGTAAACAAAATAACTAAACATAATATATAATAAAAGTAGTTCTTTTGAAACTGTTAAATAATAGTTAGATAGTTCTTCTAAAACTATTAGTGATAGATATTCCTGATCACTCAAGAGAGATAGATTTTCTTGATCACTCGATATTTTATTTCTATCATAGAATAAAATATAAAATACAACTTGAACTTAAATATTTTATCTACACTATTTGCTTTATTTTCTCTTCTTTTTTCTCTTTCTTTCTTCTTGTCTTTCTCCAACTCTATTTATAAACGAATAAAACGTACATTAATAAATAAATAAAACGTCATTACTTAAGTTTTGTTTACAAAAATTAGCCATAAATGATAATATCACTGTTTCCCAAACAAACAACAATTACATAAGTAAATTTTCTCCTTCACAAGATTCTGTCCAGCCATGTGGTAAAAAAAAAATTCGAAACAAATATAATAAAGATCCAAAAAACTAAAACAAAACACAAACAGTATCTTTAATCTAGTCATTCCAATATATATATATATATTATTGTTTGAATGCAATCGAAAATTTCCTAACATAAGAGCCGAAAGATTGCAATGTTTTTTTTTCACTAATTTCCCTACAAAGCAGCAAAACAAGTTGAAGCCCATAATTACATAGGAAGAGAAAGGAGGAAACAATAAGTGTAAAAAGAGGCAAAGAGCACAATCCATCACTGAATGCCCAGCAACACAACCACCACCACCAAATAAGAATTTTTCTAATAAAAATTTATTGAAGATTTTGATTGGCAATCCCTTCCACTCCCGCGGTATTTTCCAATTCAAGACACTTTTTTCCCAGTAACCTGTAATCAATTTGATGTCATGTTCATATATATATATATATATATGTAATTTGTATATACGTATGTATATGCGTATATCTGTGTGTTTGCGCATTGGGTTGCAAAGGGTATGGCTGCTATGGCAAAGAGGAGGTGGGTTTAAGAGGGCAGCTGAAACAGAGGTGGCTGAAGACAGTGCGGAGAGAGATATATGCCGTCGCGATGGTGTTAGGGCAAAGAAGGCCACCGCCGACCTCGCGGCGAACGATTCCAATACTTTTCTGCTTCAAATGTTTCGATCTCTCTCTTCAATTCAGCCTTATCATCGTCCAACCTTTCTATCTCTTCTTTTAATTCCTTGACCCTACATCTCATAGCATCGGTCTCGCATACCAATTCTCGCTTTTCATTTGCGAGTGCTTCGACCATCTACATCAAACCCGAAGCTCGCAATCCTCAAAACAGACGAAATTATCTTCGCGATCTTCGCTCCCAGCAAATCCACCTTTCGATCATCGCGGTCACTGAACATAGTCTAATCCACCATTGTCAGAAGTTTTCACCCATTTTTTCTGGTTCTATGCAGTTCTTGAGACTGAACATAGATATTATGTTTATATGATGTTATATATATACAGTAAAAAGTCTAAAATACCCTTCAATTTTAACGGAGGCAAACATGAAGTTACCGCAGGCGGTCTAAGTGTCTATTTTAGAAAGGTGCGAGGTCGACGTGTGTGAAGTAGGGTAGCCATTGATTTGAGAGCAAGGTTTGTCCAAATTTACTTATAAATTATAGGGCTTGATAATTTATTTTAGACTCAATTAGTTTGAATGGGTTTGGAAATTGTCTTTAAAGCTTGGGCAATCTGAAAATATATAAATAATACATGTTTTTGTATTTTAATATTATATATATATGTAATTAAATTTTATAACATTTAATATTATTTATAGAGAAAAAAATTATATATTAAACAAATTTTATATTAAATGGGTGTGTTTGAATGAATTTGGGAATTTAATTTTTTTAATTTGACAAGCATTGGATTTTTTTTAAATTTAATAAAAAAATAATTTTTGCATAGGCTCAGCCCGAGCCTATCCAATATTCACCATTACCTAAAAGGCTAAATCTCAAGGGGTCTAAGTAAAATTAATCTTAAAATTTAAGCAAAAAAATTTCATCATAATCTTGTGACAATAGTATTTTACTTATTAAGTGCATCATAATTGGTATTTTTATTTTGGATTGAATCGCCATCCTTCACCCACAATATGCTGCACAGAAATTTTAAATACTAGAAGATAAAAACATTAAACATAGTAGACTAAAACATAGTTACCGAAAAACTTATTTTGAAGAAGGAAACGCATTTTCAATACCGGTACAAAAAATCCTTTGAAAATTTTGAGCAAACGTTTAGAAAACGAGAAGAAAACTTTTAGAAAACCCTTAGTTTACTTAAAGAAAACTCTTAAGAAATTTAGGGGAAACACTTCAAAAATTTAAAATATTAATTTTTATGCATTTTTTTTTAAGTTCTACTAAGCATCTATAAAATTATTCATGTAAATTTTCACTAAATTTTTCAAAGGCCTCTACTAAATTTTTTAAAATCATCTTTGAGTTTTGCAAAAGTTTACTAATAAAATTTCTATTAAGTTTTTTAATTGTTTTCTGTTTTTCTCTATATTTTTTGACTACATTTTATGCTTTTATTTTTTTCTAACGTTTTTCACTTTCCCTCTCTATTTTGATAACTATTGATTAAAACCCTGTGTTTTGTGGGCAAGAAAGGACTCCATTGATTGCCGATTGTTTCACAAAGAAGGGTATTTGCAATCAGACCTAAAAAATTTTAAGTCAATTTTTTCGGACTCCTACATCATGGCATGCACTAGAAAAAATGGGACGGCTTCATGAGATTTTCAGCCAATGAAGCCCTCTCATATATCTAGTGAGAAATATAAATGTATACCTAGTATAGATTTACCGAACAAATGTGGCTACGATGAATGGCCAGTAAAATTACCATTAGCTATAGGGATATAAATACATTTTATATGATTGTCTTTTTTATTTATATATATTTTTTAAATTATTGTACATAATCTCATTTCTAAATTTATTTTCTTGCTTCTAGACAAAAGTTAATGGGTAATTACACTTAAATTTTTTGTACTTTGAGTGAAAATCAAATGACCTCTTTGTAATTCAAAAGTAAACACATAACCTATTTCTGGTTTAGATTTAACTGTAAAATGAATGAAACAGTTTGAATTATTCACAATATTTTTTACAATAGCAATATTTTTGTCGTTTTATCTATTCAAAATCGAACATCAAAAATATAATTTTTCTTTTTCTATCGTGAGGGTATTTTTGTTATTTTATTTCTTCAAAATAGAGCATCAAAATGATAAAATTTTCCGTTATGTCACAATAAATGATTGTTTTTTGTAGGGATATTTTTGTTATTTTACTAAATTTATCACGATTCCATCTCATTAACAATTAAATCTAAACCACAAGAAAGTTATGTATTTATTTTTAAATCACATGAAGATCATGAGATTTTTGCTTAAATCACAAAGGGGTAAAACATTCCCTTAACTAATTAAGTGCATTATAATCGATATTTTATTTTAAAGTAAATTACTATCCTTCAACCACAATATACTGTACAAAAATTTTAAATGCTAGAAGATAGGAGCAATAAACGATAGGAGACTAAAAACCTGTATTTTGTGAGGAGAATGGAAGACTGCATTAAATTTATAGGCATTGCCAGATTTTTTTTATTTTTATTTTTGAATAAATTACACTGATCTGTCTTAAAGTTTTTGACAATAACAAGCAGTTTCTCTGTAATTTCAAAAATAACACTGACATTCCTTCTAATTTAGTTGTAGATTTCAGATTCCCCAACCTTTAGTAACTGTTACGGTCAACTACGTTTTTTTGCTAATATTATTTTTTGATTTTTTAAAATACCAATTATACCTTTGTAAATGTAATAAAATTATTTGAAACAATAAAATACCGAGTCAACTCAAAACACTTTTAACTCAAAGCAATTATGAGTTAACACAGTCTAAACTAAGCTCACTCAAATCACCTCTCTCTCTCTCTCTCTCTCTCTCTCTCAATCCCAACGTCACCATGAGCTGCCATCCTCCCGATCGAGGATCCACTTCCACCTTTTTCTCCTCCTTCAACCACCGCCACCGCCACCGCCACCGCCACTTCCCTCCTCCTAAGCTCACCTCGCAGCCAGCTACCTATGTATTGCCTCTTCCACCATTCGAAGTCCCTGACCACCAGTCACATAGACGACACCACCGTGACCACCACCCATCGCATAGTCGCTGAGATCTCCAAGAACCCCCACCATAGCTCACAATACCACAACGAACACAATAATGAACCCATTTGTCCATAACCGTAGCTCTCCATAACCATAAACCAAATCTCATCGCATCATCGATCGCCACAAACTATGGATCGCCACAACCACCATAGTTCTAGCCATCAGCAATGGACACACAATAATGACTGTCCATATCTACTTTCCTCTTTCGACTCCTCACTTCCTCTCTCTGTTCTTTTTACCCTTATGTGATTCTGAATTTCTGATTTCCCAATATATATATATATATATATCTATAGATATGTGAGATGCGCTGTAGATGGTTCTGGTATTCAATTTTGTTGGACGGTAATGGTAGTTCACGGTTCATCAAACCACCTAATATAGGTATACAGGTACATATATACATATACATAAAATATACATTATGTATATATATACATTTTGATGGTAGTCCGAAGTTGTTACAATCGAGCAAAAACTCACGGAAAGCCATAGCGAAGCTTCTGAATTGCAAGGAGATTGGAAACATATATATACACATATAAACATACAATTCACATTTATTTTTTTTGGGGGTTTTTTTATTTTGTTAATTCTTGATGTGTGGCCGAGTGGGTTTGGGGCTGTTGGCTTGGTTGGAGAAGACTAGAGAGAGAAAGATATGTTGTGCGAGAAGGTGATGGTGAAGTGAAAGAGAGAAGAAATTTTGATTGAGAGTTGAAGCTCCAGCAATGGCACCATCGAATGTGCAGAGAGAGAGAGAGAGAGAGAGAGAGAGAGAGAGAATAGAAGGCAGGGGTTAGGCAGTAGAGGGAAGTGATGGCAATGGGTTGGGTTGGGTTGGTCTGGAGGTGGTGGCTATGGTGATCGGTCCAGATTGGTGGAGAGAGAGAAAAGGTTGAGAGAGAAGAAGATGATGTTTGTTGATTTTTTGTTAAATAATAATATAATATAGGAGGGTAAAAACATAAAATTGTAATTTTTGTTAACGCCGTATGTTAGATAACACTGATAGGAAAGGTTAGCATCATTTTTCAAACTTTCAATGAATTTTATGTTGTCGTTAGAAATCTTAAAGGGTAATTTATCTTATTTTTTTATAGCTCGGAATGCAAGGGAAAAAAAAATCAGAGATTACACCTTTTCAAAAGTTGTTCCTTTCATTCCTGCTATAAGCATACTCCTGAGTTGGGGAGGAGGGTCCTCTAAACAATCAAGCCTTCATTCTGGTTAACTAGTATCTCTCTGCTAACGTGTCTGCGCACTGATTTCTTCGCCCAAAATATGAGGCAACTTGCACCTGTAGTAGTGTTCAAGAATAAACCTTGCATCTTCATCTAGGCTTTGTGGGGGCAACTCTGACCAGCTCCGTTCTTCAAGTAGTCTACTGCTGTCTAAGTCAGATTCTATTTCTATCTCTCTAATTCCTTTATGAAGGATTATAGTGAGGCCCTATAGATCCCATTTAAGCTATTACACTCTTCCAATTTCCATAGTAGCCCACGCCCTATCATCTCTGAACACTCCACTAAAACGAGCTTGGCCTAGATTTCGTTTTGAGCAGCCATCTGTGTTAAGTTTGATTTTTTCTACGGAAGGAAAATCCCATTTGACTAGTTTAATAGGTTTAGGAGTAATGGCTTTCATACGCAGGAATGCCACTGTAATAGCATAAGCCAAGTTAAAAAAAAAAAAAACTTACTAATGTTTCCTTGGGTGCTAAAAGTAAAACCATAAAAAACCACAGCAGTTCTGGATTTCAAACACAGTGCACCAGGGTAAACCTGTATTTCTGGATTTCTAGATTTCCTAGATAGTAGCAAACACAGTGCTAGGGCAAACCTGCATACACATGTTTTGATTTCAAATTTTTGTCAATCCAGCTGCTAGGAGTTCCTGTCTCACGGTTTAGCCATTGGTCCCCTCTAAGGCTATATTTGAAATCTGAATTTATGAAAAGAAAAGCAAAAGAAAAAAAAATAAAAATAAAAAAGTGAAGAAAAAGAGAACAAAAATGAAAGAGTATTTTTGTTCTCTTTTTTCTCACCTTTTCTTTTCTACCACCAAATCCTCCAAGCATAGCCTAAGGGATTTCCACATACCTGAAGCTTCATTACAATTTCATTCTAGATGGTCCATATCTTTCCTGTAAAGCTTACAAATAGGACAAGCATCATTGTCATTCATGCCTCTCTTGGGGGCCATTTGATACAATTTTTTTGTTAAGTTTTTTTTTTAAGTTTACAAATAAAAAAGTTAAGTTTTTTTTATTTTTTTTTTCTGATTTTACTTTAACTAAGGATAAGAAAAAAGTAAAAATAAAAAAGCAAAATGTTCAAAAAAAATTTAACTTTTTTTTATTTATAAACTTAAAAAAAGCTAAGCGGAAAGCTAGGGTGAAACCGAGCCCAAGTCTCACATGGTTTGCCAGCAGTTCACCATGTAAAACTAGCCAAAGAAAGGTTTTGATTTTTCGAGGGAGTTCAAGTTTCAAAAGCCAAAACCAGTTAACATTGCTAGAATATCATCCATCAAATTGTAAACAGAAGAAACAGTAAAACCAACATTAGAATTACCTTTCCCATTGAGGCATATCAGGATAGGTCACATACTTAAGTATGGACTTTCTTTATGAGTTCCTCTTCAGAGTGATTAAAGTTTTGATTGATAACAGTGGTGTCCCACTCTCCTTCATCAATCATATCACTAACTTTGTTTAGGCAAACAGCAGTGTTACTTTGCGGGATTTCAAAAGGTTTCTTCCCACACCACCAATCCTGCCACACACACATACGTTTCCATCTCTAACAAGGCATTTGGTACCTTTCATTAATGAATTCTCGGTTTTTCTGATACTTCTCCAAATATAGGATGCTTTTTTTTCTTAATATTCCAACCAGAGTGACCTTGGGTATATTTAGCTTTAAGAATTCTAGCCCACAGAGTATTCTCTTCAGTGAGCATTTTCCAACCAAAGTTTGGCGAGGTTGCTTCTTGTTTCACAAAGAACGGCATATAGAGCGGGCGGTGCAGGCTTTTAAGGGTTGATCCAAGGCCTTGCTCTTAATTGCAATCACGCCCAAAAAAATTTCAGTCAATTTTAGCGAGCAGATGCATTCTCGCAACCTCTATATAAAATACGTTGGGGGTATACGCAGTGGTAGAGGGGGCCAAGAATATTTTATTTCTAGATTTTGTAGAGACTATGGGTCAAATAAATGCGGGCTCAAACTAGTTAAACAAGTCCAAAAAGATTGACACTGCTAAGTTGGACCTAGAGCAGCCCAAGGGCGATTATTACACTACAAGCCCAAGTCATTTTTGTCAACCCAAGCTGAAGCCCTCCCAGCCCAATTTAAGGGTGTAATCATGCTGAGTGACAGAGTATTTAATAGAGAAAAGACTTGCATTCAATGCGGGGGAGGCGTTGCACGCAAACGACTCTCACGTCAGTCAAGCTCGAGCATGGCGATACAGGAGAACTTATGTCCGATTTGTCGGCTTTAGCCGGTATAGACCCGTGCAGTAAGTCATGATTAACGGGGTTGGCTCAACAGAGAGCCCTACATTATAAATACCAGAGCTTTGAGAAAGCAAGGTATGATCAATCCAATTAAGCCTCATACACTTATCATTTTTACCTGATCTCTGGTTAAAATTTCTAACTCGACTGTCGGAGTGTGATCGGCCCATAGAGGCTCGGTCCATTCTAACTCATTTGTCTCTCTACAGTAGGTTTGAGACTCACTGATATTGGTTCGAGTGATCGGTTAGGTCTTTCCAAAAATTCCACTTACAATTGGCGCCGTCTGTGGGAAGGTTCTAGTAAACATGAGTACCAACTTCTTAGGGAGAAGAGGAGTCCATGGCGTCGGACGAGGGAACAAAGTTCCCTCTAGCAATGATAATATTGACTCGGTTGGCCACCAAACCACCCCTGAAAGAAGCAAAAGGGGACGGACGAGGAGGTTGGAGACCTGGTCTCCTACTGAAAGCCCCCAAGGAACACGAGATGAGTTACGGAGGGACCTATACTACGCTAGGGGGCCAAATCTCTGTAGAGATCATCACCGGGACCTGGGCCCTTCACTTTCCAATGGACGTGTGCTCATTAACCATTCACTTCATGCTATTAAAAGGGAACTACAGCGACGTGGCGATCAAATTGCTAGGCTTACTTCCCAGCTCAGAGCAATGAGGGACGCAATATTTAGGAGGGATAACTGAGCCGGAAGGAGGTCACCGGCCTATCACAACGAAAGAAGGAGTCGAGATCCCAAAAATAGAAGTCCAACGCCTGTGCACACTATCAAGAGCTATGCCTCCAACACCGGCCGTAACAGTAAAAGACTAGAAGATCGGCACCACAGGAGGAGCAGAACACCGCAGGACGGGGATCGGCTTAGAACCGGTTAGCAACAAAAAGAATGGGAGAGATGGCTAAATGAGAAACTTGATAGCAAAGAGCAGCTCCCCAAAACATATACTACTCAGGACATGGTCAGCAAAACCCTAGATCAGATCGCGTCCACACCTTTCATGGAAGAGATCGAAAGCCACCAACCTCCGAGAAAGTTTGCCCCACCAAAGTTCACACCTTATGACGAAAAAGTCGATCCAATTAATCACGTTTGCAACTACAAGCAAATGATGGCACTTGGAGCAGAGATCAGTCCTTGATGTGTCGAGTATTCCAATCCAGTTTAAGAGAGGTGGCCCTACAGTGGTTTGACAAGTTGTCGTCCAAATCAATTTCAAACTGGAGACAACTTACCTAACTGTTCAATGCTCACTTCATAGCCAACAACAAGCAACCAAGGGAAGTAGAATTCCTACTCACCTTACGAAAGAATGATGGAGAAGGATAACGTATATATGCACAACGCTATTGGGCGGCCTACAATGAGATTGACGAGTGCAGCGAACAACTGACTGTAACTCAGTTCAAAATCGGCTTGCCCAGAGAGCACTGCATGCGACAGTCCTTAATGAAAAAGCCAGGCCTCACGGTGTAAGAGTTGATGTCAAGAATTGAGCGATATGCGAGGTTAGAAGAGGACGTACCACAGCTCGCTCTCGAGAAGGTCGACATTATCGTCGAAAAAAAGAATGGGCAGGACACAAAGAAGTTTCAGCGGGAAGACAACAATGGCCAAAGTAATAAGGCAAGCAGTGGGGTTTACATTGTCTTCAAAGACCCCATTTATAAAAATTTTCCTTAAATCCGCGCAAGCCGTTCTTCAAATGGCCCCCGAAGTTGGGAGAAGACATTACAACCCAAGACTAAGGGAAGTTTTGCTCCTATCATAAGGAGAGGGGGCATCAAACAGAAAATTGCCGACATCTAAAAAATCACCTTGAAGATCTGGCAAAGGCTGGCCATCTTGACTAGTATATTGACAGAGAAAAGACGAAACAGAAGGCCAAGCAGCCAAGGCTAGAGGCCCCCCCGCAGAAAGAAGACAGAGTTGAACCAGTCTGGGTAATCAACATACTGCACAGATCGGTAGAATCGAAAGCTATTGACCGGCACAGATACTGGGCCAATATTCAAAAAGCTGTGTACTTGAGGGAGGTGATGCAAATAGGCCTTCCTCCCAAAAAAGTCAAGATCGGCAGTGACAATGCAGCCATAACCTTTACTGAGAAAGATCTCGTCAGGGTTCAAACCCCTCCACAATGACGCGCTGGTCATTACCTTACAAATGGCAAGGTGTGATGTGAAGAGACTACTCATTGACTAAGGGAGCTCTTCTAAGATTATGTAATACGACTTGTTTAAGAAACTAGAGCTAAAGGATGCCGATCTCCAGCCCTCACCTAATCCATTGGTCGGGTTTAGCTTTGAATCAGTTTGGCCACTTAGGAAGGTAACTATCCCTGTGACTGCAGGAGGGATTACCCTGCAAACAGAATTCCTGGTGGTCAAGGTGCCATCCCCATATAATGCAATCATGGGCCGAACATGGTTGCACCTCATGAAAGCTATCCCATCCTCCTACCATCAAATGATTCGTTTCCCCTCCCCAGAAGGGGTGCAAGAGATAAAAAGGGACCAAGTTACTGCCAAACAATGCTTCTTTACGGCATGTACCACAAAAGGATGAAAAGCTCTTCCTTTACCCCGCAGTTTTGGAGCATACGGTTAAGCTCCCAACCCCGAGCGTCAGTTAGAGGCCAAGTATTGACCAACTTCATTGCCGAATTTTTTGTTGAACTTCCAAGGGAAACCAATCTAACCCCGATTTCCGATACACAATAAGATGAACTCTCCTTGGCGTTTTAGGGAGAAAGCTGATCATTGGAAACTGTTCGTAGACGGAGCATCCAATGACTAGGGGGCAGATCCAGGGATAGTCCTCATCACGCTAGACGGGTTGCGCCAGGCTATTGACCTCAGAATTGCCTAAATCACTCAGACGGTCTCCCAGCTAAGTCGTGAGTTCGATCACCAAAAAATAGCCAACACATAAACATCCAAAGGACGGGAAGCTAGGCCCTAACTAGGAAGGTCCCTATAGAATTACATCCCAAGTTGGCGTGGGGGCATATCGACTGGAAACTATCAAGAAAGGCGACAACTACCTCGACCTTGGAACGCAAATAATCTCAGGAAATTCTACCAGTAGGCTCTTCTGATTTTCAAGGGATGTATCTACCAGTAATTTGTCCTCAAAAGAATGCAACTTCCTTCAACAAATATGTAATCTTTACACAAATCAATAAAAATTGGAAACTACTCAACAAATTTGATGCCACTCCAAATTGCCAAGAATTGAAGAAAGACAAACAAAAACCAGGTGTAAAAACCTTGTCCTTGATCATTTACGACTAGTTCAGCTAATGAAGGTCATTAAAACCAAATGTAAAAACTTAGTCCTACCTAAGTTGGACAGGTCGGCCAATGAAGGTCACAAAAATTAGGTGTAAAAACCTGGTCCTGGATCATTTACGACCAGGTCAGCCAACAAAGGTCATTAAAACCAAGTGTAAAAACATAGTCTTGTCTAAGTTGAACAAGTCGGCCAATGAAGGTCACAAAAACTAGGTGTAAAAACCTGGTCCTGGATTATTTACGACCAGGTCGGCCAGCGAAGGTCATTAAAACCAAGTGTAAAAACTTAGTCCCGTCTAAATTGGACAAGTTGGCGAATGAAGGTCATAAAAATCAAATGTAAAAACCTAGTCCTGGATCATTTACAACAAGGTTGGCCAACGAAGGTCATTAAAACCAAGTGAAAAAAACTTAATCCTGTCTAAGTTTGGCAGGCTGGCCAATAAAAGTCCTTTAAAAAGCTAGCGTCCAGCCTTGGACCTGTCCAAGTCAAGTAGGTTGGTAGAGATCTTCATCAAAACAACAAAGTTAAGTAACTTGACTCAGCCCTAACCAAGTCTGGTAGGCTAAACGTAGCGAAGTTTTTATTTGCCTAAAATTTATGAATGGGATAAAGCTAGGAGCCCCTACTTTGTTAAATTAGATCTTATTGGCCTAAGTTTGGCAGTTCTAACGAACAAGTAACAAATTTCTATCTAAGTAAAAGACGATACTCATAACAGATAAGGCATACTTTCAAGATTGATCCATGAAGTGTGCACTGCTTACAAATTATTCTTAAGGTTCAAACAAGAAAACAAAAAAAGTAAAAGAAAAAGGCCCTAAGGTAGCTCGGTAGTTGGAGGTAATCCAGTGTTCGATGGCAGTTCGGCTAGAGGAAGCTCGGTAAGATTGGCTTCATTAACCACTTGAGTTTTAGGGGCATCTTTATCTCCCTCACGGTCGGTTTCTTGATCGGCCTCATCCTTCGACTCAAGTATCGTATCAGTTCGGGCAAGAATCTCCGTCCAAAGGGAGGAAGACTTGTCCAGCTTCAACTGCCTTAGAGTTGCCCTACAGCTATCTTGAAATGTATGCTCTGTGATCTGCTTGACCTGGGCCTTGTAATGATCCCCGGCATCCTCGAAACCCTTGTTGTATTTGGCTTCAGCCTCCTTCTTTAACTACTCCACTTCCAGTTAAGCTTCAACCAAAGACGCTTCTACTATGGCCGTCGACTTCTCGGTTTCAGTCAGTCTAGACTTCAGATCGGCGGCCTCCGCTTCAGCTTTTTGGTACTCTTCTGCCTTCTACCTAAAAGAGGCCTACGACTCGGCAAGAGCACCTTGACTGTTCTGACATGCCTGTTGGAAGCCTCTGGCCTCCCGATCTCTTTGATGGAAGTTCTTCTTCAGCTTGGAGTACTTTTTTAGAAGAGCCCCGTGCCAATCTTGTAGGCTGCAGAATCGTTGCATAACCTCTAAGTCGTGAATGGCCCCCTGAGGAAGACAAGTAAAAACAAGTATTAGTGCATAATTTTCAAATCAAACAGCCAAAACCAAGAGTTCGGCATAGAAAACTTACCGCAAACGCTGACTGAACAGCTTCAAGTATCAAATCTCCAATGTCAATGCCGTATAGCTCTTTGACGTCCTGAGGCGGTATAATAGCCTGGAGGGCTCCGATAGCGGCACTAGGGCAACACAACACAGAGTCTTCGATGGTCATAGCCCTCTTGCCGATCTTGGACCGTGTTGTGAACTCTTCAGCCAATGGCCTCTCCATCGTGCCCTTGCCCTTTTTGGTAGTAGAAGGTTTCACCAATCTATCTGGGGTAGCGGCCGTGCCTTCGACCATCTCTCGGGTGACAGCTTTCTCAGCCACTTTCACCAACCTCCTTTTCTTCACCACTGCCTGGGTCGTTACTTCCTCCATCAGATCGACCACCTTGGTGGCAGCAGGAACTCCAATGGCCGAGGCACGGTAGGCCGAGGAGGAGCATTGGTGTCGCCGACCTGAGTAATGGTCTCAGCAGAAGATGATGTTGCTCCCTTCCTCTTCCTGGAACCCTTCTATCCTAGTATTAGAGTCAGGTCTCGAACTTTAGGAGCCATTTCTACTCCAAAGGCAGAGGCGGGGACATCGGCAATAGGTGCGAGACTTAGAAATGGCAAGAGAGGTGAGCGATCCCCATTGTCGTTCCTAGCTCCCTCCACTTTTTAGGCAGCAATCACATCGACAAATACCCAGTTCATCGCAGTGAAGGACTGGTACCAAATTGGGTAGCCTAGTAGTATGTATGCAGCTCGGCCTATCCCTCGCAGTTCTCCCTCACCTTTGTATGCCCAAACTCGATCCAAGGCAGCAAGATCGATATTGAGGTGTTCGGTCTCCTTGTCCCCGGGTTCGAAGGTAGTTGGGAAACATGAAAGCACAAAGTTAGGCAACGAACCAAGAAAATGTCAAAACAGAGAGAAAGCACATCAAGTAGCGAAGAGAGTGGTAAACCTATTTTCTTCGGTGTTCTAGGGCATCTCATCTCTGGAGGCCAGTTCTACAAAAATGTTGCCAAATTCCCATGGCCCCCTCACTCTTACTACGGCATCATCAATCCCCTTTCCCGAACTAGGAAGGAATTGGACTAGCTCCCTTGGCCCAAGCCTAGCCCTAAAGTAGTACTTTTATCGCTCTAGTTTACTGCTGCCGCTTACTTCCATGGCGACGTAACAATAGTTGAAGTCATGAAGACCTAGGTTTAGGCCCAAGCGACGGTTCAACTCAATCAACCCCATCAGTATTCTGTAACCATTCGGCAGCAGTTAGATCTGGGCGATTTCGTACTGGCTAAGGAGTTGGGTCAAGAATGGATGGATGGGAAACCTAAGGCCACCCTCTACTATTCTGATGAGGGAAAACAGAGTCCTCTCTTCGGTCACCCTCTAACTGTCATCCTTTGGCCCTACTAAGCCAATATCTACCCCTTCGGGAAAATTATACCGTTGTTTGAAAGCAGTGTGGCATCAGAGTGGTTAAGCATTCCCTTAAGCCTAGTGCCAATAATGACTGAGGAGTTCTAGGGTTTAAAGTGAGAAAAATGAGGAAGGAATACAAAGAGAGGGAGGACTCACATAATGGCGGTCTTCGTGACAGAAACTGATGCAAGGTGTGGGGAAGTTTTGCGTTCGAATAATGAATACAACCCCCTGGTCTGCAAAAAGAGTATCAGCATGGTGGCAATAGATCTGGGGCAGCCCAATGGTCATATCTCATTTAAGACCGTTTTACGGTTGACGTCATCTAACTGTCCCAATATATTAGCCTAAGACCCCTACAATCGGGGCACTAGGGCTAGGGGGCAATTGTGGGTCAAATAAATGTGGGCCCAAACCAATTAATCAAGCCCAAAAGGATTGGCACTGTTAAGCTGGGCCTGGAGCAGCCTAGGAGCGATTATTACACTACAGGCCTAGGTCATTTTTGTCAACCCAAGCTGAAGCCCTCCTAGCCCAGCTTAACAGTGTAATCATGCGGAGTGACAAAACATTTAATAGAGAACAGACTCGCATTCAATGTGGGGGAGGCGCTGCACACAAACGACGTTCATGTCTGGTTAGTCAAGCTTGAGCATGGCGATGCAGGAGAAATTACGCTCGATCAGCCGACTCTAGCCAGCATAGACCAGTGCAGTAAGTCATGATTAATGAGGTAGGCTCAACAGAGAGCCCTACATTATAAATACCAGAGCTTTGAGAAAGCAATGTATGATCAATCCGATTAAGCCTCATATACTTATCATTTTTACCTGATCTCTGGTTAAGATTGCTAACTTGACCGTTGAAGTGTGATCGGCCCATAGAGGGTCAGTTCATTCTAACTCATTTGTCTCTTTACAGCAAGTTTGAGACTCACTATTATTAGTTCGAATGATCGGCCAGACTTTTCTAAAAATCCCACTTATAGAGACCTTAATAAAATTTCTTGAATTCTAAGGAGGTCACTACACCAAATTTGATTGTAAATATCTAAAATTTTATAAGAAGTATACAGAATTTTAAAATTTTAAGAAGGTCTGTGCCCCCCTCCCCTATCATCGGTATACTTAGTGAGAGATAAATGTATAAGAAGGGATAGATTTATAATCTCAAATTTTATTATCTCAAAATTCTTTGTTCACTAGTACCCAAAAAAAAAAAAAAAATTCTTTGTTCACTTGTTCCATCCGACCCAACAAATGTGGCTATGATAAATGGTCAGTAAATTACCAATAGCTACATGGATATAAATACATTATATATGACTGTCTTTTTCTATATATTTTTTTGAAAAATGCTATACATAATTTATTTTCTTAAATAATTTTTTCAATTCTAGACATAAGTAAATTGGTCTCATATTAATATGAATCCTACAGTCTTGTATCTAAACTAATAAAAAATAAAAATAAAAAATGATATTGTATATTATGTTACTCCATTTTTTTTTTTGAGAGTGAGGTTGAATAACGAGACCCATGTTCATGCTTTCTCTCTCTTTTTTCTCAATAGATAACTCATAAGCAAATCTCTTAAGCGTCACATGAAAAGCGTAATGCTAAACAGTCATAAAATTTGTATAGATTTTATGCGCAAAATGATATGGTTCAATTATTTTTTATTTTAAAATAAAATATATATTATAATGACTTTTAATCATAACATTATTATTATCAGATCATTTGGATGGATTACTCATAGATTATTCTGTATAAATTTTTTTTATAATGATTTTTTTTCTTAAAAAGAAACAGACATAAGAAGAACAACCCCCCCCCCCCCCCCCCCCCCCAAAAAAAAAAACAACTCTCTCTCTCTCTCGCATTCAACAATGTGTTAAAAAATTCTCCATCGGCACAGACAAAACAAAGAGCAGGTGTGCCCACCTTCCAAAATCCGATCCCTTTCCTCTCTGTCCGACTGTCCGTGCCCCGTCAAATGTTTTGAAAGTGAAGGCGTGCCCACCATTTAGATATAGATCCCTTTTCAGAACCTTATCCAAACACGATTTAGACGTATTTTAAGTTGATACCATAACTTTCCGATTGTTGACAAATTTTCAATTTTCTATAATTTCATCTAAGCTTGATTCGTAGTCATCAGTTGCAAATCTTTTTAAAAATACTAATTTATTCAATCTAGAAATAAAATTTGTAGTGCTTGTTTTTAAATCTAGAAAGCTAAAGAATCTCTTATGCTATGTTTAGTACAAGAAAATGAAATAAAATTAAATAACCATTTTTATTTTCATTCTCATTCTCTTGTTTGGTACTACTATTTAAACATGAGATGGTCATTCTCAAAGAATGATTATACCCACATTTTGTTAGAATGATCATTCTCTATTTCAAGAGTGGGAATGATCATTCCATTTCCAGATAAAACAACATAAAATGAAACTTAGTAAGATTTTTTTTGTTTAATTTTTTAAAAAAAATATAAAACATGTTTGGTAATTATTTTTTTAAATTTTAAATTTCAAATTTAAAAAAAAATTTTACAACAAAAATCTTACTAAATTAAATATGATAATTAAACCACTGCTGCTACTGTCACCATCACCATTACAAATGTTTAATAATATTTAATAATTAAATAATATATATTACTAATATTTTATATAGACATAATATTAATTTTTTATATCATACATAAATTTCATTCCATTCTATTCTAACATTGTTCATTGATCTTACCATACAAAGAAATAAGAATGGCTATTCCTTTTCATTTTATTTTTTTTTCATTCCATTTTTATTTTCGTTTTATTCATTTTAATTTCTTTATACTAAACATAGCCTTATATCTTTGATCGACATTAGTTAGAAACTTAGTGTCGAATGAATTTTGCTACCACCGGTAGCCACTTATGATCAGTTACGGAATTGCACATGTTTCTCTATGTGCACATACTCATATGAACAAGTTTGATTGCACGGCTATCTCATCATTTTGTGATCACATCCAAACCATAAATTAATTACAAATTGAAGGGGTGTGGGCTCCATTTAAAGATCTTCTATTTAGCCCTTCTCAACTTTTGATTTTTAATTTCTCATCACCATTGAATTAAGGTAAATATTAATGTGTGTCATTGGAGCACACTTTAAAGCTCAAAAATTTAGAGTCTAGTGATTGAGGGTTATTAATTAGACTAATTGTGGGGAGATTTGAATATAATTTGAAATCTTTAAGGGTAGGCCTGACAAACTCAACACATATTCATGAATCGGTCCAATTCATCTATTTAAAACCTATCTAGACTAGTCAAACTTTATTAATAGGTTTAATTGGATTACAACATGGAAGCCCAATTAAAAACGAGTTTAAATAGATTAGACATTAAGTATCCATTAGAGTTGCTAAAAAATTGTAAGAACAGTTATCAATCACAAAAGAGTGTTTTAATTTTATTTTATTTTAAAAATAAATCTTTCATCTTTCTCATCCCTCCGACTCCCACCACCACCGTTGCCACCATGAACCACCACAACTACCCAACTTGATGAAAGCAATGAAATTATAGGAATGATAGTAAATTATTCTTTTTGATATCAATGAAGTCTATATGCATATATATATATATATATCATAAAAATACATAATTTGTGCATGTTGGATGTACAGTGAAAATACTGATGGTAGATGAAATTTCATTTCCTCAGGTCATAATGACCAAGCTACTCTCTCTTCAGGGTCACGGCAATCCCATTTTACGTACAAGTCATTTCAATTTAGGGATAGAAATCCTGTTTGTTTGTTTGTGTTTTAGTTTTTTTTCAATTTCTAGGTCCTGTTATCTAATGGATCTAAGGTCCATAATTAATAGTTAAAAGCTTTGTTTATTAGTAGCTACTCCATATAAAATAGGAATAATTACAATTTATTTCTTAGTGGTGCAACGGTTTTTTTCTTTCTTGTGATAAAAATTTGGAACTTGAGAGTCTGCTCCTTTCAATGTCTCAAGTTCGAAACCTTTTAAATGCTATCAACTCTTTTAGACTATTTTATGGTTTTTGGCATTGTAATTAACCGATTTGTGTGAGATATGATAACAATATAAATACCGAAATTAGTCAAAGTGCGCGTAAGCTGGACACCGATTAGAAAAAAAAAAAATTTATAAGCATTAACCTAATTGTAGAGAGATTTGAATATAATTTGAGGATCTTAAGTCAAGCGATTAGACGATTGACTTATATTTTGATCTGATACGGTTAGAATTTTTTTTTCCCTTTCTTATCTCTTCTCTTGTAATACATTGACATATGAATAACCTACAGCAAACGGGGTTGAATTGTAGAATTAACGTAGTGAGTGTCTTACTTGTGGGTTCAATGAAATCCTGTTGCCGGTCTAATGTCTCGTATTATTGTTTTTCATAAGTCAGACTCATGTGCCTTTGACCATAGACCAGAGTGAAGTCTTCGGCTTCCTCCTTTCTAGCTTTCCGTCCTTCATCAATTCCTCTTGGATATGACGGCCAACTGATCGATACACATGCACTTCGACTACTAGCTTTCCCTTCTCCATCACATCCTCTAGGATATGATGGACAACTGCAAAATCCACTTTCCATCTGGACTCCCATTAGGCTTGCTTCATTTTGGCAAATGTTTTTGAGTAGTACTTATCAACAGCAGTAGACCATTCTACTCGAAACCTTGTTTCACGACACCGTTGTAGACACGATATTGTTGATTTGGACGATTCAATTGTTCCTCAACTTTTATGTTAATGTTTTCGCACTCAAATTTAGTCATGGAATTTTGTTTACAATAATATGAGTTACTTCCAAACCCAAGTTGAATTACTCCCATTCCAATTAGCATAGTAGAAACGATCCCACACAAATATTCAGAAAAATTGTCTGTAGGTCTCGCTTTTTATTTTAGGGTTAAAGTCTGATAGACCCATGTTACATTTTTTTTTATGACCGCTTGTATAAACAAATTTTTCGTTGTCAATAGATCATAAGTGATTTCAAACAAAGATTATTAAGAAAAACAAAAATGAAGGCAAATGAATTAATGAAATTCCACTCTGAAGCACTTCAACAAAACTATATATTTGTCATTACAGAGGAAGAAGAAACATTTGTTGTAACATCGATTTATTCATAGTTCATCAACTACTGGAACATAATTAGAACTAGAAGCAGCAGTCGAATACGACTCTCAAATGGAAAAGTAAATTCATATTTGTATGGCCAAGCACTCAGTTACCTTTTATTTCTTACCCACATAGACATATAGCAGCTCTCGTTATTCAGACTTCATGACACTAGCAAGAGGCAGGAGTTGCAACAGCCATTAGAGGGTTTTTCTTATGGACAGTCAAACCACTGGCTTCAGCTAAAACCTCCACATCGTTTGCTCCGCTAGGCAACGACAAGTCAAACTTCAGCACAACGTTTGCTAATGCAAGCTCATCAACCTTCATGGCAAATGTGATACCGGGGCAACCCCTCCGGCCACCACCAAAGGGTAGGTACGAGAAGTCATGTCCTTTGAAGTCTATGGAAGAATTCAAGAACCTCTCTGGCCGGTACTCCTCGGGATCTTCCCAAAACGATGGGTCTCTTCCCAGTGCCCAAGTATTGGTGATCACTTGTGTGCCTTTTGGAATATCGTATCCCAGTAATTTGACATCTTGGGTTGATTCTCGAGGAACCAGTAATGGGATAGGAGGATGTAAGCGCAAAGACTCTTTGATCACTGCTTTTAGGTAGCGCAAACTCTCTAAATCATCCTCCGAAATAACTTGCTTGCCTTTGGCTACTCCTCGCACTTCTTCCTGCATTTTCTTGAAGACTTCCGGGTGTCTTAAGATCTCCGTCATTGTCCACTCCAGAGCCGTGAATGTAGTATCAGTTCCAGCAGCAAACATATCCTGCAAGGCATACAAACATGATGCGGATTGATCAGCGCCATTTCTTTCTTTCTTTTTTTATCTTCAAAACAAGAGCAGGGGGAAAAAAAAAATAGAAAGGGAAGGGAGAGGAGTCAAGTAGGCCTTACCAAGATGATGCCTTTGATGCTCTCTCTATCAATAGAAAAGCCAGCCGCTTTATCTCTTTGAACTTCAAGCAAAACATCCACCAAGTCTTGTCGGCTGCCGCTAATTTTCTCCCTTGCCTGCAGATCCATATGCTCTTCGACTACACCTTCCAAAAACTCATCTATCGACTTAGCAAGTTTGTCCACTCGAGCATACAAACCATTAAAATTGTTCACCCAGGCAAGCCATGGAATGTAGGCCCCCACATCGAAAACGCCCAACAGCCCCACAAGCTCCCCCATAAGCTTCTTAAACTTCAACGCCTGTTCCCCGTCGCCGTACGTCCTCCCCAAGGCCACCGTACACACTACATTATTTGTAAGTTTCACAAAAAGTGCAGTCAGATTTACCGTTGAAGGCGAAGAGGAACAAGCCTGACTGATCTTCTCAATCATAAGGGCCACTTCTTCTTCTCTCACAGCACGAAACGACTGGACCCTCTTGTTACTCAGAAGCTGAAGCACACACATGCTTTTCATCTGCCTCCAATACTCGCCGTAGGGAGCGAAACCTACGTCCTTCGCGTTATACATGAGCTTATTGGCAATCTTCAATTTTGGTCTGTTTGCGAAGACAACATCATGAGTTTTCATGATATCGCGTGCTGCTTCAGCAGAGGAGACGAACAGAACTCGCACGCTGCCTAAGTGAAACAGCACGAGTGGCCCGTATTTTTGAGCCAGTGATGCGATTGTCCGATGAGGGAATAAGCCGAGCTGGTGGAGGTTTCCGATTATCGGGAGCTTTCGGGGGGAAGGTGGTAGGTTTTTGTGGGCTGTTGGAGTGGTCGACAGCCATTTGAAGAGAAAGACTATGGACAAAAACAGGGGAAGAAGATAGTAAAAGAAGGGATTGGATAACAACATTTCTTCTTGCTTAGGTAAAGTGTAGATTGTTTTAGAAACCAAATGATTTGAAGAAGAAGAACACAGACAATATCAGCAAGTATAACAAATATGCAATTTTCTGCAACAAGGACAGGGGAGGAGAAGAGCTCTCTTCAAACCTGAGAGTTCCTTCTTCCTTCTCTTTCTATCTCTTATCAAACTATAGGAGATGCATATATTTATATACTCATCAAAGCAGCCGCGCACCAGCTTCCATTTCTCTCATATTTTCTACTACACACACGAGTTCTCAGCTCTCTATATTTGACGAATTAGAGCATACTTAAGCATATAGATACGACATGTTGTAGAAAAAATCTAGCTCTGACGGAAATTAAATAGTTAAAAGTTGAATATTCAAAGTCTGATGTAGGCAAATCACAGTATTCAAAGATGGAAATTTTAAAATTTGATGTAGGCCACTCCAAAAATTCAAAGATGAAAAATTAAAAATTGGACGTAGACGAGGCAAGTCCAAGGCTGCCCTACTTTTTTTACTTGTAATGAACATCTAAAAAAATCTGTTTTCAAGACATAATGCCCATGCCCACCAGCCAAGACTTTTTTAAAATCTGCAACCAGTAAAAACCATGAACCAAAAATTCTCTCCTCAATCCAGAAAATATAGAACTAAGCGAAGAGGAGAGAGAACAAGAGTATTTTTTGAATACTTAAAACTAATTTTTTTACTATTTTTATTTCTTTTTCATATATTATATAAATACAAGTATAAATATATATAAAATTATACACTAGAAACTCCTTTTCAAATTTATGCTCAAGGGACGAATCCTGGAGTCTCATTAAAAGCATGAAGGAAGAAAAAAAACTCTATTACTTGTAAGAGAGGAAATCCATAAAAAAATGTGTAAAACTCTCATGTCAAATTCAAACAAATTGTTCGGATGCAAGATTTTCAAGGGAATGGTAAAAATTTAGTTTACGTCCGAAATTCAATAATGCAAAACTAAGTTCATCTACTATTGTTATTAAAAAAAAATGTATCTTTTTATTATTATTATTTGATATCAATTACTTTACAGCAACGCACATGGACAGCCGCTGTGCTTCATTCGTCATATTTCACCAACCAATCATCAATCCAGTTTTTTAATACCAAAAAATTAGTAGTAGAAGAACTTAGTTTTGACCATGACATCATCTGCGACAAAAGCCAATCCACATATTTTGACCAAAAGCATTGAGTGCCAACAGCGTCTTCTTGTGGCCACTAGGACGAAACACGCCCTCATGGATACGAAACTTCCCTTACCTTCAACAAGTAGAAGAGCTAACCAATAAAAAATCTTACACGTGGACTCAAAAAGCAAGAAAGTTCAAAAAAATAATTGAAGACCATCCATATGTTGCGCCCCCAAGGCTGAACGTGGTCCAATAATTTTAAGAGTTTCATAACTTTCTCAATTTTCAATTATATTTTCTGTCACAGATTTTATTATTCATATTTATTTTGGGTTGTTACATCTTATTATTGAATAATATTATACAAATTAAAAATTTATTAAGAAAATTATGTGATTGAATAAGAGTCGTTCGCTTAAAACATAACTCATCATAATTACTTTTATTTATAAAAATGTCACTGTCATATTATTTTGATAAAATTTTTTGTATAAATTTTTTTTAAAAATAATATTTTTCTTTTCAATTATTCTTGCTACCCATTTTATTGGTTGTCCATCCCAATGATGTGCATATAGAGAGAGATACACATGAGAGTTTTTTTTTTTTTTTTTGTTAGCGCAACGAGACTTTCCTATGGTAAAACAGCCTTTATATCTTTCCTGCATATTTTATGCTACATTTTAGGGGCAATTCGGCTAGAACAACTCATTATTTCTTAGTTGATGTAACACTTAAAGACAATGGCTATATATGCAATTTAGAAGGGCGGAACTAGAATTTCGTTTCAAGTATCAAAACTTAAAACAAAAATTTTTGTTTTTTATTTTTTGATATAATTATTATATTTTAAGTTTCTTTACACATTTTCTATAAATTTTTAAATGGAAAATAAAATCGTCTTCTATTCAAGATCAACAAAATATAAAAAAAAACAAATTAATTATTTCTTACAGTCCACTACACATACATTTTAATATTTTATTTGATTAAAGACTAAAGGAGGGTTTTAAATTATAGGGATGCAGCTAAACCCCAACTGTAAGTGTAGTTACGCTCGGCTATTGAGTAGAATTGTAAAGGCATTAATGTTCGATTGCACTTCATGTAAGGAAGTATAGGAATGTTTGGACAACAACATCATCTTGCCTCTCAATCTCACTTGCCATAATTTTTTACCATATATCTTTGTTTTCAATATTGCATGATATGTTTTTCGTATGTTGTTATTTTATGTGTTAGATTATATATGTTCAAATTTCCATGTCTTACACAAATTTGCTGTTAGATCAACAATCTAAACTCACTGATAGGAAGTTAAGGCTTTGTATGGTACCGGTTTCGGTTTCAGTTTTTGTTATGTTTTTCGTGTTCATGGAACCAAAAAGTCTAGAAACTGTTCGTTTTTCTTATTTTCAAAAACTTAAAAATGGGACCATCGAAATATCATTGTTTTCCTATCGTTTTCATTTTCGTATGAAAACGGTTCCGGAAACTCAGAAAATACTTTTTTAATAGTTTCCAAAATCAAAGTATTTTCTGAATAATTTTTCAAAAACAAGTTTCGAAACTGGCTTACCAAACGCAGTTTCAATAAAAATAGTTTCTAGAATCAATCTGCTAAATGCAATTCCATCAAATTTTAAAAAACAAAAACAAAAAACAAAAACTAAAATCGTAACCAAACGAAGCCTAACTTTTTGTGTTTTGTTATACTGTTGCTCTCTTCAAATTTGAGGATTTGTTACCAGTCTATGTTGAATCCTTGTCTCTATTAAGTAACAAATGGGGAGGCAAATTGATACCAAATGTTAAGAACTCAATTAATACGTCAAAAGACTCAAGTCTAATGGGATGTGTGTGTTGGTGCAAATTTCTTTAGAACAAGAAGATGATGAACGGTTGCTTCAAGGCACGATAAAATATTATTTTTCTTAAGATGATATTTGGCCCCACCAATTCAGTGAATCTGGTGTACACCGGGTTAATGGCGAATCGCCTCCAAGATACAATGAAGCCCAGAATAATATGTTATCTAACTGTGTTTTGCACAAATGAAGTCAGAACCGAATACATTTAGATTTTGCAAGTCTGTCAAGACTCTAGAATTCTGTTTCTGTAATAAATATATTCTAGCAATGAATAATAAAACAGAGAGAATTGATGCATAGGAACATCTATCATAATTGCCTCTAATGGTCTAATAAGATTATCATTATATAGATACAAAGGTGTCTATTTGAAATAGGTGTGTCCATTAGAATTTAAATATTCTAACCACCATTTTAAATGTGGCCATCTGATCACACATTTACACATTAATGGTGTAGATTGCACCTCTCCAACATTTAAAAGCTTTAACTAAAAATACCCAATTGAAAACATATATATATTTTGAAAATATTTCCAACAATTCCCCATCATTTTCAAAATAATTTGAAAAATTACTTTTTGAGGAGACTAGGAAAACTAATGCATAAATGAAGGTGTCTTGTGGACTTAAACCTTCACTTAGTGAAAACACATCAAAGTTAACAAGAATTGCATAGTAGGCAAGTTTTGAACTAGTGATCCTATATAGTTAACCAGACATGTCTCATACACAAGTTTTCTTCTCTTTAGGTAAATTCATGAAAGTCGACACGTGGATTGACCTTGTGTCTATATCTTGTTTCATGAGCGCTCTAGAGACTGCCCAAGTTATCATAGAAGGCGGCACCGCCTTTGACACTTATATAGGTAGACTTATCTAAAGTGTTCTAGTAACTTTAACACTCCAACATAATCTGTTACAAGCCTATTAAGAGCATATTGCTTAGCCTTACCTTTATACATTATTGGTATCAAGTACTTTTTCCTTGGGATGAAAAATGTGTATAGTGCTTGCAGTCACTACATCTAATGTACTTTGGCTTATTGAACTCAAACCTTGATGTTTCAAGCATTGAGTTGAATTTCCATTAGTGGTGACTATTCATTTGGGCAAAAAACCATCCCCGTTGATGTTTTCTATCAAATTCCTTTCAAGTATTTTGAGTTAGTGAATGTACGTGCCTTGTTTTGGCACGATTCCACAAAACCAATAGTAATTACTAATTACTCTATTAGTGAGCAGTTGTCTCACATACTCAAGTCTTAGGTCATGCCTAGAGTTATCAATATAAATTTTGGCTATGAGCCTATAATAATATAGTCTCATTATCACAATGTAAAGATACAAGCAAAATAAAAATTTGCTATAACAAATTCCTAGGCCACTTTACCTTTTTGTTACAAAAAATCAAACCTACAAACACAGCCACCATGGCAAAGTTTGTAATAAAAATTTATTTCTTGAAACTTAGGAAATTACTCCTTCACCAAGAATAAAAATTCATTCGCTGTTTGGTGTATGATCATTTTGGTCAGTTATCTAATTAGCATCAATGTATCTCTTCAAAATTGTAGGATACCCACTATAACATAAACAATAGTCTATGGTTCCTTTGGAATATTTTAAAATTCTAGTTACTATATTCCAATAAATAACGCTAAATAAATTTACTATGTTTATCAACCGCACAAACAATATCAGATTGTACACACATCATAGCACACAGCAGTGACCAATTACTCTAGTATATTTTAATTGATCAATAGCTTTACCAATTTAGGATACAATGTTATAAATTATTGGGAAACATTCCACCATGTCTAAAAATGCGTATAATGCTAAATTCCATTTCATACCATGCTCAAATATCAATATAAGTTTACATGCAGTACCAATAAATTTAAAAATGAAACTCGCTAAAAATATAACAGCAATGAAAATATTCAATAGAGTAGAACATGGTATATCATAATAATAGCATGTGACAGCAAATAGAAATTTTAATTCCGAATGCAGTGATAAAAACAAAAACATCAAAAACCGAAGCCCACAGCCCGTGCACGTGCTTACAAGGGCCCATAGGAACATATGGACTTGCATGAGTTTATAGGCTAGTAATTGCAAACCTGAATGTAATAGCAACACGGTACCGCGACTCTTCGCTTGGACACAAGTCGGCTCGACTTGCAACCCATTGGTTCAGTCAATAACTTGCAGACTACTAACGTGCTGTGTTGGCTTTCTATACAGCACGAAGCAGACTTGAGCCACGGGTTCCCAATAAAAACATGGGCCCCATTCTCCTCTTACCCATGTCTGATTGCAACTTGGCTAATGCCATTTGAATTGATTTTCGGAGTTTTGGTCAATGGCTAAGCCTTCGGCTTAGTAAAACTACTTTTGCGCTCTATTGACCATCATATGATTGCCCATGTATTGTTGTGTCTGATGATGTGTATTGGTGTAGATATAAGTATTGCTAACAAAAGCACGTAAACATTACCCTTTACAAGTTGTGTAATGTTTAAACCTTTGTAACCATTATGACGGTAGACACAGTCAACCGGCAAACTTTAGGAAGGTAAGCCCACTGGTTATGTAGGAGCCATGTCCGTCAATAGCCGTGAACAACCTCTACATCATCTTTGAACAGTACCCATCAGAACCAATTACGCTGCAATACACTTTATACACAAACCAAGAATCCTGGGTTGCTTTGAAAACAAAAAAAAAAATCACATTGAATCTTCATGAATATTTCACGTTCAATCTTCTTCATCATTTTAATGGCTTTGCTGTAATGGCCATGTAGCTCAACATGCTTAAATTGATGGAGAGAATGGGACCACAAAAGACCATACCAATTTTGGAGCTTATTCAAAGTTAGGCGCCATTGGTGAAACAGACACGACTTTGGCGACTGGCATAAAAAAACGGCACTACTCATCTTTTCAATGAAGACCCAATCAAAACCAGATTCATGCCATAACTTCAATCGACCAAATCTTTGCCGCTTTACAGACAAATTCCACACTAGAGTATCAAGAGTATTCCCCATTCAATCTTGTTCTGAAATATTTGTTTAATCAAACCTTCAAATAATTCTTGTAGATGAAACCATGGTAAAATATCATCTTAAGATTGTTGGTGTAAATTTCTGTAGAAGAAGAAGATGATGAACAGTTGCTTCAAGGCATGATACAATATCGTTTTCCTTAAGACGATATTCGCCCCCACCAATTCAGTAAATCTTGTGTGCACTGGGTTAATGGCGAATCGCCTCCAAGATACAATAAAGCCCAAAATAATCTGTTATCTAACTGCGTTTTCCACAAACGAAGTCAGACCCGAATACCTTCAAATTTTGCAAGTCTGTCAAGAATCTAAAATTCTGTTTCTGTAGTAAACAAATCCTAGCAATGAATAATAAAACAGAGATGAATTGATGCATAGGAACATCTATCATAACCGCCTCTAATGGTCTAACAAGATTACCATTATATAGACATAAAGGTGCCTATTTAGAATAGGTGTGTCCATTAGAATTCAAATATTCTAACCATCATTTTAAATGTGGCCATCCGATCTCACATTTACACATTAATAGTGTAGATTGCACATCTCCAACATTTAAAAGCTTTAACTAAAAATACCCAATTGAAAAAATATATATATTTTGAAAATATTTCCAACAGTGTGAGATGAATGGAGTGACAAATGGACAAGTTTGGGCGGATTTAAATGAGTTCAACCCAATTAGCAAATAGCTTGAATATGAGTAGGTCACTAATAAGCCTATTTAAGCTCATGAACCCAAATTGGTCTATTTATATATTATCTAAATTTATGTGATTTTTATAATTTATATTATTTTTAATTTTTTTTACGTAATTTAGACTCATTTTATATCTACCTTTAATAAATATTATTTATATAAAAATAATCAGGCATTTTCTTTGAATTTTACGATTCTCGATTTAATTCTACGATCGTAATAGAAAGATAAAATAATAATTAAATTGATTTTTTTTTTTTTCTGGTTCAATTAGTGTTGCACCAAAAAATTTTGAGGTCTATGATAAGTTGGTGACTTATGTCAAGATGATTGTAGCAGAACGTTCCGGTTCTCTCTTTCAGATGTGATATTTTCATCATTAACACTCATCCATTGATTTTTCAATGCAACTTGTCAGTTTTGTCTCAACGTATTGTAAAAATAAGATTGTAAAGTATTTGACTCCAAGTATCAGGACTCCTGCAATACCTCAATAGATGCAGTCGACCCAAATTTCAATGTGGTAGCTGCTGGTCGATCGTGGTGGTGATGGGCAGCGATGAGTGGAGCGGCAGTGGCTATGAGTGATAGTGTTGAGTGGGTGGCAGTGCATGACAGTGGCGGTGAGCAGCGGTGGTGGGTGGTGGTGCTTGGCGGTGGCCGAGGTGTCGGTGGTGGGTGGTGTTCGTAGTGGGCATAGGGGGAAGAGAAGGAAGATAGATTTGTTTAAATAATAAATACAAAAAAAAAAAAAGTAAAACATTTTTTGTGAGTGACAACTTTTTTTCACAGGTTATTTGACCTACTTATGTTTAACTCATTTAAACTCATTTATAATTGAACTTGCATAATCAATCTAATTAAACTTATTAATAAACTAGGACAGGTTTAAATGAGTAAAATTAGGTAGGTTCTTGAACATGAGTTAATTTTTCTAAGCTTAATCTTAACCTATGTCCGAGACCACAAGTTGAACCCACTAGAACTGTCACACAAATTAGTTGTGTTTATACACTGACACAATCGTTTGTATGCTAATATTATTCAAAACTATCTATACATAGAAGTTTTTCATTTGTCTATTAAATGATCTGTTTGGGCTACATGTATGCATAAACTCAATCAAGGTATACATATTTGGAGTTCGTTTGGCGTAACTTTTGCAAGTCAAAGTCCTCCGTTAAAATAAATTTTTCAAAAAGTTCTTTCTATAAAATCCTTTTCAAACAGTTGAAACGTTTGGTGAAGCAGATAAAGTAAGACCAAGGTTATTATCTTTGAACAATTAGGTTTATTACAACATAATTCTTTCATTAAATTCACCATAGATTTTGCCTAGCATTAGTGAATAATTGATTTGTTCTTGTTTCATCATAAAATACAATTTTATTAGTACTGGAATTCAATTCAAACAGATCAACTGATTCATAAGTACATCAATTTATGAATATTTTAGTAAAAAAGCAGAAAAAAAAAAGTGATCATTCAGCTGAATTCTCAGCAACATCCATTTAAGAATATTTTAGTGCCAAAAAAAGAAAAAAAAAAAAAAAAGGAAGCAAACGAGTCATATTTGCCCAAATAATCCATATCAATACCAATTAGTATTTGAGAGGGGAACAAACAAAAAAAAAAAACGAAAGAAAAGCAAGCGATCCACACAGGAGAACACATATGATACATATAACGATTTGTATGCATGAGCTTTGAGAATGATGACAAGATTGCTTAGGTCTTTGTTCCTTTGTAAATTTTAGATTTGTTATTATAGTAAGCAGTGGGGTCAATAATGGCAAGATATAATAAATTTTGAGGACAAAATCGTGAATTTAACAATTATCATTTAAATGACATATCTTACTTCGCGAGAAGTGGTTTTAGAAGTCACTCTCTTCAGCTTCTGCCAAATGGGCTTCTACAGTAGGCACTTCTGGTATAAGTCCATTTAGAAAATATCATCAAACAAACAATTTTTTGATGGAAGGACTTCTATGTTAGAGTAGAAATTTGTAAAAGAAAGAAAAAGATGAATAATTGCATTTAAGGCACGAATAATATCGTTTTTTTAAAAATAATATTCGCCCCCATCAATTCTTAGAATATGGTGTACACCGGGTTAATGACGAATCGTCTCTAGAATACAATGGAGCTCAGAAAATTTGTAATTTTGACTGCGTGTTGCACACACGAAATCAGATCCGAATACCCTTTGATTATCATATCTACTAAGAATTTGAATGTCTATTTTTGTAGAAACAGACTTTAAAAATGATGAATAATAAAAACTAAAAAAAATCAAGAACTATAATGCCTTTTAATATAGAAAGAAGTTACAAGAAAAAATATATACATATTGTCTGCGAATCGGCTATGTTTTTATAGATATTTTGGTTTCTTTTTGGACCAGACATGACTGTTAGAATTCAAATAATAATTGATTTCTAACAGTCACTTGCAGATTTAAGCATAACCGTCGAATCGCCCTTTTCTAATTTAACGGTGTAGATCGCACCCATTCATTGTTTGATCAGATCATTCATCACACCTTTATGATTAAGTGTGATTCTCACCATACGATTATTTTTGCTTACGTATTAGCCATCCGATCGTTAATTATCATGATTGACAAAATTCAATGGTTTTAATCACACACCACACGTGCACGTGCCACGTGCCCAAGTGCCAAATACGCTACTAAATAGCCATATTGCGTCACACAACTCACACGCGAGACGTGCGAGTAGTGCACATGTGGCTTGGTACATATGCTCATACTTGTGTGCTACATCAAATCATTGCTCTAAAGCAATACATAGAAAGTTGTTGATATTTATAAATGCCTTACAAAACTTTTTATGTGGGATTCATTTAGTAAGGCAATAAAGACTTTCTTCAAAATTAATCAAAATCATTTTGAAAAACTCCAAAACATATATTATATATTTTGAAAATATTTTTAACATTCTAAGACCCATAAGTAGCTCCGCCAAACGCTACCTTGCTCTGTACGGGCTTGAGGATTTGGTACAAATCAATAATGGATAATTCAATTTGAAAACTTCATTATACGTCCCTGTTGTAGATTGTATGTGTTCCACATTTTTGTCTTTTATTGGTCCCAAAATTACGTTTCAAAGCCTCATTAGATACGATATTATTGACTTGGACTATTTAATTTTTCAATAAACTACTATGTCAATGCTTTCACGCTGAGTTTCATAGTCATTGGATTTTCTCACAATGAGAGGAGTTACATCCAAGTTGAATTATTAAGTTACATCCAAGTTGAATTATTACTCCTTATTTCCCTTACAGTTTGTTTAGAACTTAGGGAAGAGAAAAAAAGAAAAGAAAAAGGGAAAATAAAAAGAAAAATTTTAAATCAATCTTTATCTTTTCTTTCTCTCTACTTTTTTAAAAACAAAATAGAAAAAGAATAGCAAACAATAACTTTTTCTTCACTTTCCTTCTCTAGATTCCAAACAGACTGTTAGAGTAGATGTTGCGGTTCCTACAGAGGTGTTGATAAAATTCTTTTATATTGTTTGTGGAGAGCATATAGGAAACAAAATTGTCACTAAATTCAAACAACAGAAAATCTTGATTTTCAAGATTTTGATAAGTTAAAATCGTTCAAGGAAATTTCCACTTCTCTCACGCCGTGTGTGGCACTGCGGTGCATTTAATCTAGCTAGAAGCGCTTTTATGCCTTGGTAGTATTTTAAGGTGTGTCTAGTTGCAACTGGCAACTTTAGAAAACTTAAATATAGGGTTCGCCAAAAAGCACTTTCAAGTAATGCAGTAACTAAGGTGCCTTGGTAAAAAAAAAAAAAGGAAAATGTAAAAGTGCTTCCCGTGTACAGTAACTAAGCATTAGTCCCTAACCTCTTTACAATAACATATTTTCTACAAATCTCTTAATTTAATAGTACTTCATTGAAAGCCACCACGCCACTAAAGGAGAATGGTAAGAGATAAACACCAAAAATAAAAAAAAAAATATTAAATTATGCACTTTTCACCAAACACAATTTTATGATTTTTTTTATTCATAATAATTAAGCCTTTTCACTTTTAATTTATTACAATGTTCACTTTATGCTAACTTCTATTTGAAAAATAAAAGAAAAATTCCCATGCAATAGGCACATAAGCTGTTTTTAAAAAGTAAAGATGTAAAATTTAATTAATTATTTTTATTCAAAGATTCATGCATATCCCAAATGAGTCAAATTGAGGTTTTTACATGAGGCATAATCACATGATCTATACATCACAGAGTTGATTATATTAATAATTTTGGAGTGATTTTAGATGGATTTGTAATAGATTATTAGGAAAAGTAGTTAGATTTTGTATCTTTGTCCCCTTTGATTTTTGCTATGGGCTTGTCAAATGCAAATTTTTTACTCATCTTCCAAAGTAAGTTAACAAAAGATTAACATTGTAATAAATAAAAAGTGAAAGATTTAACTGTTACAATTAAAAATAAAGATCTTAAAATGAGATTTGATGTAAAGTATAAAAGTGTAAAATATAATTAACCCCAAAAAAAGAAAAGAATAAAAGAAAACCACCCTCTGTAGAAGCTAGATGAAGACAAAAATCATACTGTTCTAAGAAAGTTTGATTGGAGTCTAAGTCACACAAAGCGGGTGTGAGTGCTGATGTGAGAGTGCAAGTGTAAGAGCATTATTTATCTTAAGAACGGGAGGGTCTAAAGCATGAATATATATTTAAATAAATGTTATATTTTTATAGTTAAGTAATGCATTTTTGTTATGGCATAGTGGATGACCTCATAGCATCCATAGTTGCCCAAATTTTTCACAGCAGCCACCGCCTCACTCACGAGAGCAGCTGTCTTGCGATAAATGGCCAAGATCAAACGCCTATAAATAGAGGAGCTTAGAAGTTTCGGAGAGGATGAGAAAGTAAGAGTAGAGAGAAAATAAAAAAGAAAAAGAAGAGAGAAAATAGAAAGAAAGAAGTAGTATATGTAATTTCTTAAATCTCGCGGTGTATTCTTTGTTTCTATGTAATCAATAAAAGTATTGGATGATCGAGAAGATCTAGTCTTAATAGTTCTAGAAGAACTACTATAATAATATTTGACAGTTCCTGAAAAATTAAATATATATATATATATATATATTTGTCTTGAGTTCTTTATCTGCTTTATAGTCTTTTAGTTTTATAACACGTTATCAGCACGATGCTCTGAGTGCTCTGTGTTTTTCTTTACATTAAGAAGGTACTGCATTTTATGTGTAATTTATCTTCATTTTGAATTCTTTACTGTTTGCTCAATTCGAATGAATAGTAATTACATAGTAAGAATATAATATAAAATGGAATAAATAGTGCATTGTACAAAGATTTTCATTTAATTCTTATACAGCATATCATCGTTGTAAGTACCCCATTTTTGTCCGCTCGGTAGTCTCCAGTCCCTCCAAACTTGTATTCAAGTTAATATGGACATATTCTGAGTTAACTCAATTTTTCAAGTCTAATCCCGTCAATCAATTGCTTCACAGGCCCTTTGGGTCCAAATAGAGGCAAGATGACCAAAATGCCCTTGGGGGCATTATTTGGTCCAATTCCAGTGGGCACATCTTCTCGAAGGCGGTAAGACCCCTTTTCCGATCCAATTCTAGTCCAATTCTAATTCCAATTCCAAATCCACTTCAGCACGTCCCTCGAAAAAGTTGATTCCTCGAGACAATAAATCCACCCTGTTCGGCACGTTTCTGAGTGAACTCTTCGGAATGGTAAGTCCTTTCAAACCCGTTGACCGGGACGAGACCCTAAGTTCCCGAGATGGTAGAACAGTCCACCTTTAGCACCTGCTAGCCCGCTAATGCAGAAATGTCCGTTTCGACACGCCTTCTGAGAAAGATGATTCCTCAGGTACTAAGTCCACCTAGCAGCTTCCAAAGATTAGGTAGTCTCTGGAATGATCGCGACTCGTTAGAGTAACAGAAATACTCAAACATCGCAACCGCCAGAATGGCGGAAACACTCGCAAACAGGTCGATATAGGAAATTGCCAGCAAACCCCTATATCACGGGACCGTCGTCAGATTGACGGAAACACTCAAAACCTTGGTCAACATCGGTGCTTGCTAGCCCACTTTAGTGAAAAATGACCAAATTGTCCCTAGGGCCATTTTCGACACGTTTCTCGAGAAAGTACCTAAGTCCTCAGAACGGTACGTCCACCCTTCCAAGATTATCTTAAAGACAATCTGGCATGATTAGATGCCTTTCAGTCAGTTCGGGCCAATTCCGAGACATTTCAGTCAAGATGACCATTTTGCTTTTAGGCATCCGAGTGCCCCGGGAACCACACCGGCTCTGGGTATCAAACCAGAAACCTCCTGAGAATGCTTCTTATAGTATTCTTGACCTTCTATTATCTTTCTGGATCATTTCGAGTTAGTTCCGGCAAACTTGGTACAAAATGACCGTTTTGCCCTTGGTAGACCGATCGCCTTTTCCGACCACACCAGCTCTAGGTATCAAGCTGGTAACCTCCTGGAACATTCTAGTTAATGTTTCCAAGCTTCGAGTCTTCTTCTGGGATTTTCTGAGTCCATCCCGGTAGCTTTCCGGCCTAATTGACCGTTTTGCCCCTAATGGCCCAGTTAACCCTTCCAACACATCCTGTCATCATTTTTCAAGTCTACTATCCCTGAGACACTGTTCTAAGGGTTTCTGTCCCTTTCCGGCCTTTCGGGTCATTCTCGGCCCTTTCAAATTAGTCTCGGACCTTCCGGAGTCACTCATAGTGAAGTTAGACTAAAAATTGCATGGTAGTCACTAGTACAAACACCCAAATCTTCTGAAGATATGTTGCTTGCCGACCTTAAACATTCCTAATTGGCCGGTGCCACTAGTAATGGCGCCAAGCCAAAAAATAGCCTGGCGCCACTTCTAGTGGCGCCAGTGTAAAGTTTTGTCTGGTGCCATTGCAACAGGCGCTAGGTCATTCCTCTGTCTATAAATACAGAGCCTTTTCCAGCATGAAAGGGGTCCGCAAATTCAGTTTAAAAACTCTCCTCTTCAATATACAAAGCTCGTAGCCTCCCTAAATCCTAGTCTTCTTTAGGTTTTCCAAAACCTTAGCCTCCATACACAAATCCTAACTCACATATACTCCTATACACTCTTACACTAGCCTCCAAAGTCTCCATTAAAGACTTGAAGTGATGCAACTCTGAAGTTTTCGAAGATCCAATCAAGCTCTTAAAGGTCAAGGCGAAGATCGAAGCAAAGCAAGAAGAAGAAAGCAAGCAAAACAACGCAAATAAAACAAGACACAAGGTAGGCTTCCTATTTACATTTATGTAATTCTCCCCTCTCTCTTCTCTCTTGGAACCCACTTGGGTTTTCTTCTATATTAATTCCTTAACTTCTTCCCCCCCTTTTTTACATGCTTAAAATAAGTGATTTCCCTGTCCATGTGTAAGATTAGGCTATTGAAGGTCACCGTGTCGGGAGCTTTCTCTTAGTCTAACCGGAAATCACGTGGGCTCAGCCCCCTTAATTATGTGGTGAAACCTTTAACCTTGTATGTTCACAACCCCAACTTGCATTGTGCATATCATGATCTTTCATTTCTCCAAAATGTTTTCCAACTTGTTTTCAAAACTTGCATTAAAATTGTTTTCAAACTTGCATCAAAATCTTCTTTTTCCAAAATTATTTTCAAAATCACAATCCTAGGGTGATTTTAGCCTTTTCATGGTTAGGGTTGTTTTAGAAAAGTGTTATATTTAAAGTAACCAATATGGTCCATATTTTCAAATTCTCGTTGTTTTCAAAACCTCTATCTTAGAATGGTTCTAGCCTTCTTATGGTTAGAATCGTTTTAAGAAATTGAGATATTTTTATGAACGTTTCACAAAACTCTCTTTTCAAATCTCTCCTTCTAAAAATCTCTTTTCTAACATACTTTCTAAAAACTCTCTTCAATCTCCTTTCCAAAATTATTTTCTAAAAGCTCCCTTCAAAAATCTATTTTTCAAAACTCCTTTTCAAGCTTCTTTCCAAAAAAGCTCTCTTTAAAATTCACTTTCTAAAAATACTCCCTAAGTTTCCTTCCTAACAACTTTTTCCAAAAAACTCTTTCCTAAAAAACTCCTTCCAAAAATCCCTTTTCAAAAACTCTCTTTTTGAAGTTCACTTTCCAAAAACTCCTTTTTAAGATCTCTTTCCAAAAACCTTTTCTTTCCAAAAATTTTACTTTTCCAAAATCTCTTTCCTTAGAGCCCAAGTCAAGCCCTAGAGCCAACAATTAGGAAATCCTAATTCTCCTTCCCAAAAACATGATTTCCAATCTTGCCTCAAAACCTAGGTTTCCAAAATCTCCTTTTTTTTTTTTTTTAACATCTAAATCATAAGTTTCCAAAACCTATTTTTTTACATCAAAACTATGGTCTTCCAAATCTAGGATTTCTAAAACTTCACCTTCCAAATCCATGCCAAATCCAATCTTCCTTTTTAAAAACCAAATCCAATCTCCCTATTTAGAAAACTAGATCTAATCCTCCGTTTTTTGAAATAAATTCAAAACACTTCTTCTTAGACACAAAATCCAAATCTTTCCTAATTCTAAGCCTTCCTAATCTCATACTTTCCTAAACCTTAAGTTTCTAAAACTTGAACTTTCAAATCTTTCCTAATCTAAATCTTCCCTAAATTCCAATCTTTCCTAACTCCACACCTTTCCAAATTTTAACTTTCTTGATATAAATTTTCCAAATTTTCTAAATTCAAATCTTTCTCAAATTCAAATCTTTTCAAAATTCTAAACTTTTTAAATTTCAAATCTTTCCAAATCTAAAACTCTCCTAAGTCAAAACTTTCAAAATTCGAACCTTTCTTAAGTTCAAATTTTATGAAATTCTAAACTTTTCAAATTTCAAATCTTTCTTAAATCAAACTTTTCCTAATTCAAATATTTCCAAAATCAACTCTTTCTTAAAAAGGAAGCTTTCCTATTTCGAACATTCTTAATTTAAAACTTTCTTAAAATGAAAACTTTCCTAAATCGAAACTTTTCCTATTTCGAAACTTTTCTAAAATGAGACTTTCCTAAAACAGAGCTTTCCTATTTTGAAACTTTCCTAATTCGAACATTTCCTAAATCTATTCTTTTCCAAAACCCTTCCAAGTCCAACATTCAAGTCAAATCTTTCATAATCTCAAGTCTTTTCTAAATCTTATCTTTCTTAAACCTCAATCTTTCCAAAATAAGTCCAAATCCTTTTTCCAAGTTCTATTTTTCCGAATCAAAGTCTAATCTTTTCAATTCAAAATTTCAAATTCCAATCTTCTATTATAAGTTCAAATCAAACTCCTTTTTCTAATCGACAATCTCTTTTTCAAATCAAATCTTCTATTTTCAATTGGACTCTTGTCCGAACTACGACTGACCTGATTCCTCAAAAAGGATACATAGGCAACTCTCGTGGGTGCGGTCATAACTATTTTCAAATCTCCAATTTCATAACTTTTTTTCAAATCTCTAATTCTACAACCTTTTTCAAATCTCTGATTCTATAACTCTTTTCAAACTTCCAATTCTGAAAATCTATTTTCAATCCTCAATTTAAATTTCTAAAACTTTCTTTCCAATTTCAAACTTCAATTCTTCTTTTCAAATCTATTTTCAAACTCTCTTTTCTTGCACTTGCATATTATGCATCATGTCAATTTCTTTCTAAATGTTTTTTCCTAAAGTGGATAGTTTTGGATATATATTAATCGAAGACTTTAATAGGTGAATCTAGGGTGAATAGACATGTAAGTACCGCAAGGGCGGGGTAGGGTGATGGCTTAGTGCGTCTTCCCTACACGTAACCAATCTCCAAACCTAGAATCATTGTTTTCAAGGACCAAAATGGAGTTGTTTTAAAAAAAAAAGGCTTAAATATTTTATAAAGGTTGCTAAACAACCTGTTTTCTTAAAAATCCTATCTTGAGGAAGTATTTTTAAAATCGTTTTCAAAAAACCTAAGTGTAGTCTTCGGATTGTGCTTAGTTTTTAGGTGACCTAACTCATCTTAATCAAGTTAGGTGGCAACTACAAATGTTTTCCAAAAGCTCTTTATTCAAATCAATTTTCAATTCAAACCTAGTCGCACTCATTCTTCTAGGAGGATGAGTTCTAACGAGAGAGTACAATATTTTTCCCGCTTGTGTGTGTATTCCTCGAGTGCGAAAAATCTAGGTGCAACAATCGCTATACTTTTGTCTTGATTTAAGCTTATTATTTTGTATGGTATAATATTTTGAAAATGTCAAATCTTACAAAACTGAAATTTGCCGCCCTTGATATTTCTGGTGATAATTACTTATCATGGATCCTTGATGCCGAGATCCATCTTGCTCTAAAGGCACTTGAGCAAACAATAGTGGAGGAAAATGACACATCCCAGTAGGATCGTGCTAAAGTCATAATTTTTCTTTGCCATCATCTTCATGAAAAACTGAAATTTGAATACCTCATGATAAAAGATCCATTGTTTCTATAGAAAAATTTAAAAGAGAGATATGAGCATCATAAGACCCCTAACAAGAGCCATATCTGAGTAGATGCACTTGAGGTTGCAAGATTTTAAAATTGTCAGTGAATACAACTCCGTGTTATTTAAAATCAGCTCACAATTAAAATTATGTGGAAACAATATTACTGATGAAGACATACTAAAAAAAACATTCTTCACATTCCATACTTCGAATGTGCTCTTGTAGCAGCAATATCGAGAGCGCAAATTTAAAAAATATTCTGAATTAATATCATGCCTTCTTGTGGCTGAGCAAAATAATGAGTTATTACTAAAAATCATCAGTCCTGACTTACTAGTTCAGCTTCATTCTTTGAAGTGAATGCAATTTCATTTAGCGGATGTGGTCGCGGAAGTGGTCGTGATCGTGGCAGGAATAATGTTTGAACTCGTGGAAATTATCGTGGAGGTTATCATATGAGGTTTAAAAATACCACACCATATCGCTAGCAGTGAAATAACTCTGAAAAATGAAAAGAGTTACAGAATTAACCTTTTAGTACATCTGAAGATACTTGTTATAGGTGTGAGATAAAAGGTCATTAGTCATGTACCTATCGTACGCCTAAATATTTGAAAGAGCTTTACCAAGTCTCAATTAAAGATAAAGAAAAAAATGCAGAAATGCATTTTACAGATTTTGATGGCTAGGTCGATATTTCTCATCTTGATGTCTCAGATTTCTTTAAAGATGCAAGTGGAAGAATAGACTATTTAATTGGTGATGGGGATGTCCACACTATTTAATATTTTTATCTAGTGGTTCAAGTTTATTTAGTTTCTTATCATCTTTGTAATGTTTCCTTTATATGCTTTCTTTTCAATAAATTATCATGTTTTAATTCAGCACTTTTAATATGTTATATAGATACATGGATTGTACCAACGTGTTAAGTATTTTTAAAATGAATAGTGAAGTCATATTCTTGGTAGACAGTGGGACAACACACATAATTATTTGAGAGAAAAAATATTTCTCACATTTGACATTACTTGAAGCTACTGTCAAGACAATCTCTGGCACAACAAAATTAATTAAAGGCTCCGGAAAGGCTAATATAATATTGCTAAGAGGAACAAAGCTATACATTAATGATGTATTGTATTCTACTAAATCTACAAGGAATCTGATCAGTTTTAAAGATATACGTCGTAATGGATATCATATTGAGACGATAAATGCAGATAATGTAGAACAACTCTATATTATTTCTTATATTTTAGGAAAGAAATATATATCAGAGAAACTTACTGCATTGTCTTCTGGATTATATTATACTTCTATAAAAACAGAATAATCACATGTGGTGATACACCAGAAGTACTTTGACCTAAAGAATTTTATACTATGGCATGATCGTTTGGGTCATCCAGGATCAACAATGATGCGTCAAATTATTGAAAACTCACATGGACATCCATTAAAGAACTTGAAGATTCTTTCGTCACATGATTATACATGTGCTGCCTGTTCACAAGAGAAATTAATTATCAGACCATCTCTTTCCAAGGTAATTCTTGAGTCCTCATCATTCTTATAAAGAATTCAAGGGGATATTTGTAGGCCAATACATCCTCCATGTGAATCATTTTGTTATTTCATGATTTTAATGGATGTATCTACACGGTGGTCACATATTTGTTTACTTTCTACTCATAATATTGCTTTTGCTAGACTTCTTACTAAAATTATTTGCTTACGGGCACAGTTTTCAGATTACCCAATCAAGTTTATACGAGTAGATAATGTTGGAGAATTTACATCCCAAGCCTTTGATGATTACTGCATGTCAATAAGAATTGATATTGAACACCCAATTGTCCACACACATGTCAACGTAGACTTAGAATTTATGTTAGTTTTGATTCTTTATCTATTATTAGATATTTGGAACCCTTAACAGGTGATATCTTCAAGGCACGTTTTGCGGATTGTCATTTTGATGAATTAGTCTCCCCACCATTAGGGGGAGAAAAGACGCGATTAAAAAAACAACGAGAGATCAGTTGGCATATTTCAAAAATGTCTCATCTTGATCCTTAAACAAGTCAATGTGAATAAGAAATTTACAGAATTATTCATTTACAGATAATTGCAAATTAATTGCTTGATGCGTTCACCGACACAAAGAATGTGACAAAATCACATATACCAGTTGCTAATACTCTAGCACGTATTGATGTCCCTGTAAGACAATTTATTAGTACAGTAGCAAATGAATCTAAAACACGTTTAAAGCATGGGAGGCCTGTCGGTGCAAAAGACACTGTTCCCAAAAAAAGGAAGACACAAGAAAAAAATGTATAAGCAAGTTGGTGCTTCTGAAGAGAACACAATGTCTAAACTTCCTAAATAAGAGAATCCTAAAAAAGAATTTCTAGAAGAGAAACTTCCTAAAGAGATATCTCCTGTAAGTGATATGGTATATGAAAATAATGAGATCTCAATAAGTTATATGAATACAGGAGAAAGCTAGAATAGAAATAAGATGGTTGTCGACAACGTATTTTCATTTAAAGTAGCTCTTGGTATTACCAGAAGTAATGAGGAGACTGAATCACAGACAGTCGACGAATGTCGACATAGAATTGATTGGCCAAAATGAAAAATAGCTATTGAGGCAAAATTACACTCATTATCACAACGTAAAGTATTTGGACCTGTAGTTCACACACCTGAAGATGTGAAACTAGTTGGATATAAATGAGTATTTGTATTAAAGCAAAATGAGAAAAATGAAATAGTATGATATAAAGCCCGACTCGTAGCCCAAGGTTTCTTGCAGAGACCTGGTATTGACTATGATGAGACTTATTCTCCTGCAATAGATGTAATTACATTTAGATTCTTGCTTAGTTTATCAGTCTCAAAAGGACTAGATATGCGTTTAAATGATGTAAAGACTGCCTACTTATATGGGGAATTGAACAATAATTTATATATGAGAATCCCTAAAGGATTTAAGATGCCTAAAGCAAATATTTCAAAACCACGAAATTTGTGTTCAATCAAGCTTCAAAGGTCGTTATACAGGTTAAAGCAATCCGGTCGCATGTGGTACAATTGTCTAAGTGAATATCTCTTGAAAGAAGCATATGTGAACAATACCATTTGCCCATGCGTTTTTATTAAGAAATCAGAATCCAGATTTGTTGTCATTACAATCTATGTTGACGATTTGAATCTGATTGAAACTCTTGAAAATATTACTAAAGCTGTTAATTATTTAAAAAAGGAGTTTGAAATAAAAGATCTTAGGAAAACCAAGTATTGTCTTGAATTACAGATTGAGTACTTATCTAGTGGAATTCTTATCCATCAATCGGCATATACTAAAAAAGTTTTAAAGCAGTTTTAGTTGGACAAAGCTCATCCATTAAGTTCTCCAATGGTTGTCCATTCACTAGATGTACAGAAAGATATTTTCCATTCTCAAGAAGATGGTGAAGAACTTTTTGGTCCTGAAGTACAATATCTTAGTGCAATCAGTACTCTTATGTATCTTGCAAATTGTACAAGACTTGATATAGCATTCTCTGTCAATTTATTGGCACGATATAGTTCTGCACCAATACAAAAACATTGGAAAAGAATTAGACATATACTGCGTTACCTGCGAGGGACAACTGATATGGGATTATTTTATTCCAAAGAGTCATAACTTGAATTGATTGGTTATGCAAATGCTGGCTACCTTTCTGATGCTCATAAAGTTAGGTCTCAAATTGGGTATGTGTTTACTTATGGTAACACTACTATATCTTGGCGATCGGTGAAACAGATATTAACTGTAGCTTCTTCAAATCATTTTGAGATAATTGCAATTCATGAAGCAAGCTGAGAGTGCATCTAGCTAAGATCCATGATTCAACATATTCAAGAAAGCTGCGGATTATCTACAGTCAAAGATATCTCAACAATTTTATACAAGAATAATGCAGCTTGTATTGCATAGATTAATGGAAGCTACATCAAAGGTGAAAGAACAGAGTATATTTTTCCAAAATTCTTCCATACATATGAGTTCTAGAAAAGTAGTGATATTGATATTCAACAAATACATTCAAATAATAATTTGGCAGACTTGTTTACTAAAGCACTACCAATTGCAACATTTGAAAAACTAGTGCATGACATTAGTATGCACCGTCCCAAAGTTCTTTCATCTGAATAATGGAAACTATCAACTTCATACAAGAAGTTTGAATAAGGGGGAGTCGCGTACTGTACTCTTTTTCCTACGTCAACGATTTTTTCCACAATGTTTTTCTTGGTAAGGTTTTAACGAGGCAGTTTTGATGCACCTATACTCAGTTATGTTACACAAGATCACTGTACTCTTTTTCCTTCACTAAGGTTTTTTTCAACTGGGTTTTTTTAGCAAAGTTTTAATGAGATAGTTTGAACATACTTGAAAAGCGGTTATCCAAGGGGGAGTGTTATGGCGTAGTGGTTGACCTCATGGCATCCATAGTCGCCCAAATTTTCCACAGCAGCCACCGCTGCAATCTCGAGGGTAGTTGTCTCGCGGTAAATGGCCAAGGCCAAACGCCTATAAATAGAGGAGCTTAGAAGTTCCGAAGAGGATGAGAAAGAAAAAGTAAAGAGAAAATAAAAAAGGAAGAAGAAGAGAGAAAATAGAAATAAAGAAGCAGTATAGATAATTTCTCAAATCTCATATTGTAATCTTTATTTCTATATTATCAATAAAAGTATTGGGTGATCCAGAATATTTAGCCCTAATAGTTTCAGAAGAACTACTATGACAAATATTTAATAGTTCCTGAAGAATTAAATATATATATATATTTTTGTTTTGAGTCCTTTATCTGCTTTATAGTCTTTTAGTTTTATAACAATTTTAATAATATTAGTTTTTTATGATTAAATTCCATTTATGTGAAATTATATTTATCAAATAGAAAGAAAACGCTATAAAGGTGAAAAAAGAAAGATGGTGAAAATGCCCTTCTTGTCTCTTGTGATTGCATGTCCAATACTCCGCTCAAAGCATTTTGACTTTGAGATTCTCTCCAATGCTGAGGCACTCCAGTTGGGGTTGTTATGCTGTCATTTCCTCAGCATATACCATATGGTGATGATGGTTTCCTGACCAGACCGGGGACCGTATTATCTGTCAACCGGCACTGACCAAACCGCGTCTTCCTCACGTCATCTGGCCTTTGCCCGACCAGGTTCCCCAATGGCTCGTCCTCGACCTCCTGAGCATAATGGACTCTTGGAAGGGCACTCCGATCTAGTCGGCCCCCGACCGTGTCAATAGGGTCCACAGCTGACACCGGACACCCTAGCATACATTAGGGGCGTAGGCGTGGCGCATACCAGCAACAATCGCCATGCTTCTGACACCGTTCTGACACACGCCACCCTGGAATGTATGGATGGCCTTCTCAAGTGTTCTGACACCGCTCTGATCCTCCAACTAGAGGCCGTCACGTGGAGAGGCCACCTACCACTCCCATACAGATATACAAGGGAAAACTCAACCCCTACGCAGGTACACAAACACACAACCCAAAAAAGAGAAAACCCTAAGACTATTTTCCTCTCTATCAACTTCATACCTTGAAAGGAAAACAACTAGCAAAGCAAAACAAGGGGCCTGGACTACATTCACGACTGAGCCTGCTCGGCAGTTCGTCCCTTGGCAACAGCCCGCTGAGCCTCTTCGCTCTGGGCCCCCGTAGTGGCCTCCTGCTGGGTCTCGGCGGTCTGGACTTGTCCAGCAACATTCTGGTGGGCCCCTTCTTCGACCACCTGATCTGTAGCCTCCTGATCAGCCGTGAGCGGGTCTTCATCAAGGGGATCCAGACTCGAAAAGTCCAAGTCAGGATATTTCCTGGATTTTTTCTTCCTGGTTGCTTCGAAGCCCTGGAGAAAAGTGGGCTCCAGTAGGGCCTGGAAGTCATCCCCGTTCTTAAACTGTTGAATGGCCTCGGCCCCTACCCTTTTGAGCTCTTTGCCGAAGGCCACTATGGTCCTCTCCAACTCGTGCCTTTTGGCCTTCTCGACCGAGAAGTCCAGCAATAGCTCATTAGCTTGCTTTGTGAGCCTTTCATTGTTGGTGCGAGCTGCCTTGAGCTCTTCTAGAGCAGAGTCCTTCTTGGCACGGGCAGTGAAGACGTCGCCCTTCAGGGATTGAACCTCCTGGATGAGTGCTGAACTGGCTGCCTTCTCCTCCTGAAGGGCCTTCTTTGAAGTCCCCAGACGGTGGCCCAAGGCCATGACCTTGGCAAGAGACTGAAAATCGAATAGTTGGAAATTGAAGACTATACACAAGCCGAGGCAGAACGGAATGACAACTGCACAAAAGTGCTCACCTTAAAAGAGATCGTGGTTCGCGTCCCTGACCAGCCACTAGTTCAGGTGCTTGCTCAACCTCGTGATATCCAAGGGCTTTATCGCATCTGTTGCCCTCTCCCATGCCACGTCCGAGCTGTTCAGAATGTTGGTCGAGGTAGAAGTAGCCAGACTGGCGCGGGCCTAGGATTCTGCCGACACGACCACACTGTGCCTCGGCTGACATCCCTCCAAATACCCTGGAGGGGGTCTAATGACCATGGAGACTTAGCGCTTCCTTTTCTTGGGGGATGCCTTCTTAGGAGGAGGAGGGGGGAGTTCTTTTTTTACGTTAGTAGCCTCGGCGGTCTTCTAAGGCTTGGATCCTGAGGTGCCCGCCGCCGCCGCCCTCTTCCTAGCCAAGTAGTTGATGTCGAAACTCATCGTCGCCAGCTCGAAAGTTGGCTGAGATGCTTGGGGATCGGATTGGGCCGCTGCAGCATCGGCCTAACCAATAACAGAAGACTGGCAATCTGTAAAGAGAAGTCACAAAAGTCAGACAAGGATTAGCATAATGAAAAAAAAAAATCTACTCACTCCTCTCACGTTCTGTAGCCAAGGCCTCTCTAGTCGGTTCGGGCCCCAGGAGATATTGGGCAAGCGCCTCGACGGTCACCAAGTCTTTAGCGGTCTAAAACTCGTACTCTTGGACCTTCTCTATAGCCGCCTTGTGCTCTGCAGACAGAAAGGGCTTAACCCGACCTAACGCCCGTAGGACACCTAAGTCAGAATGGACGACACGGAAACAAACGAAAAACGAAACTCAGGAAAAAGAACATACCTTTCTTACTCGGGTAATCCCATTGCCTGGGGATCTGAGCAGAGAAGTCCGTCTCGCAGGGGCAGAACTCCCAGCCCTCTTTGCTAATGAAGAAAAACTGGTCCTTCCAATTCTTGTGTGAAGACGAAAGCTCATTGATCAGATCAAGCCTCGTCGACCGACCAAAGAAGTACCAGTAGCCCTTCCCATGCTTGACCAGCCAGTAGCAGTATGAGAATTCCTCTAGCTTCACGTCCTTTCCATGGACAATCTGCCAAAGGATCATACAGCCCGCTATGATCCGCTAGGCGTTCGGCGTAAGCTGTCCGGGAGAGAGGCAAAACATATGCAGAATCTCCTTAACTAGCCAAGGAAACGGCACGCGAAGACCACCAGCTAGTGCACCCTCAAAGATCGTTATCTCCCCCTCCTTGGCCGAGCATGCCTAATTCCTAGGGTTGGGAACCCTACACTTTACCCCTTTCGGGATCTGGTACACCCGCCGAAGGGTAGCGACTTTCTCCCTATCGAGAGAGGAAATCCCCACCACTTCATACTCGAGGTCATCCTCTTCCTCCCCCTCTCCCGGCTCAACCTCCTGAGCTCAGGCAGTAACCTCGGTGGGCTGATCCAATCCTTCCCCGACACTAGAGTGGGCGGCCCCGGCCTCCCCTGATTCTGGAACTTCCTAAGACCCCCCAGAGTTCCCCACAGAGGCCTCCTCCTGGGTTTGCCGCCTCACAACTCGATACCCATTAGAACCGCTCTCTTCCGAGTCTGAGCTAACGCCCTTCGAGTTTGACATTGTGTCCAAGGGCCTACAACCCTCAATCCTATCAAATACTGGCTTGAACAATTCACACAAGTCCCCATGGACGGATTCTATGAATTCCGACCTATCAACAAACCACGAAAGGTCGGGAATCTAGCCCCTTCCCTAAAATATCAACACACAACGGGTAATCAACTAGTACATGCAACCAGGGAGCGAGTCTTACCATGAGACGAATTACTGGTAATGACGCTGAGTCTGGTAGATAACCGGCGGCACGCCGCGTAGACTGGTATTCCTTCAACTGGCCGTAGACGATGAAGATGAAGTTGGGGATGACGAGGGAGGTTTTTCTTTCTCTCTTTGTGTGTATTTGGAAAAAAGTTGTAAGGGCGAAATGGGGGCAATCGCCTCACAAAATTCCCACTATGTTTTTGAAATCAACGGCCCGGATGGCCTGCTATGATGGGACACCAACGATTGAGATGCAACGTATCTTTTCGACTACTGACGACCAACCCCCATCTGCCGCAGGCGGCACGTGAAGCGACGTGATAGCACCGGTCATCATTGCACCATCCTCGCCATAAATGCGCTCCGTGTTTCGTGGTCGGGCCGCCCTGTGGAATTCCTTTGACCCTAAGCAGATGGCCAGATGAATTGGGGGCATCTGGTGATGATGGTTTCCCGACCAGACTGGGGACCGTATTATCTGTCGACTGGCACTGACTAGACCGCGTCTTCCTCACGTCATCTAGCCTTTGCCCGACAGGTCCCCCAACGGTTCATCCTTGACCTTCCGAGCAAAATGGACTCTCGGAAGGGCACTCCGATCTAGTTGGCCCCCGACCGTGTCAATAAGGCCCACACCTGACACTGGACACCCTGGTATACATTAAGGGCGTGGGCGTGTCGTGTACCAGCAACAATCGCTATGCCTCTAACGCCGTTCTGACACACGCTACCCTGGAGTGTGGGGATGAACCTCTTAAGTGTTCTGACACCGCTCTGATCTTCCAACTAGCATGTGGAGAGGCCACCTACCACTCCCATGCAGACATACAAGGGGAAAACTCAACCCCTTCGTAGGTACGCAAACACACAACCCAAAAAAGAGAAAACCCTAAGACTATTCTCCTCTCTATCAACTTCATCCTTTGAAATCGAACTTGAACACCGGAGGGTTTTTGGCTGCCACCACACTGGTGGATTTAGTGCAGGAGATCACCAACTAGCTAGCAAGGAGTTCATTCTGAGCCCGGGGGCAAGTCACCACGAGTTTGCTATATCATCACCATATAAACTCACCACGTGGCAACTTGTCAGTGGCCTAGTTAACCGAACTGTGTGACAATGTAAGAACATATTGGGGTTTTTTGTTTTCCCACACTTCCTATTCTTTTGAGAGAGAGAGAGAGATTACACTCAAATTGCTATATAGCATCTGTAAAAGCAAATTATTAAGAAAACCATCTACGAAATCTAAGCAAGAAAATTTTACTCTGAAATACTTGAATTTATGTATATCTTTCTAATTGCTGGCAGCCTCCTAAAACTTCTATAATTTTCTGTACCTCTAATAGATTTTGGATATGTATCATAACATACAGTTGTATTGGTCTTTCTAAAATTCAAAAAATTATACTTTGCATCTTACAAAATTTACGAAATTTTAACATTGGTCTCCCCTCAAAACAAATCTTAGATTCACTACTGCTCCCAATAGTAGTACGAAAAGTTACCTTAAGTACCCCATAGCATATTGATCGGAAAAGTAAAAAAGATGATGATCAAGGAAGAGACAACATGACATTGATTTACTTTGAGCAAAAGTACATTCAGATTTGTGTGGCTAAGCACTTATTTCCTTTTATTTCCTAATAGCATATATAGCAGCCAGTCTTAACATATAGGAGCTCTTGTCATGCACCATGGCAGACTACTATGACTCTAGGAATAGCGAGGGATTGCAGCAACCATAAGAGGGCTTTTCTTGTGGACAGTTATGCCGGAGGCTTCAGTCATATCCAAATCCGCCCCACTTGCCCCGCCAGGTAAAGACAAGTCAAACTTGTGCACAAGACTTGCTAATGTAAGTTCATCAACATTCATGGCGAATGTGATACCAGGACAACCCCTCCGGCCAGAACCGAAGGGAATCAACTCAAAGTCACGCCCTTTGAAATCTATTGAAGTATTCAAGAACCTCTCTGGTCGAAACTCTTCGGGATCTTCCCATGTCAATGGGTCTCTTCCAATGGCCCAAGCGTTGGTGATCACTTGTGTGCCAGCTGCAATATCATACCCCATTATTTTGACATCTTGAGTGGATTCTCGAGGAACCAGTATTGGTAAAGGAGGATGTAAGCGCATGGTCTCCTTGATCACCGCTTTTAGGTAGTGGATTCCCTCTAAATCATCCTCGGTTATGGCTTGCTTGCCTTTGGCTAATCCTCTCACTTCATTCTGCAGTTCCTTCAAGACTTTCGGGTGTCTTAAGAGCTCAGTCATTGTCCACTCAAGAGCTGTGAAGGTAGTATCAGTTCCAGCACCAAACATGTCCTGCAAGGGAAACAAATACAGATACCAAGCTAAAAATGTTAGTCAATGCAAACAGACAACCGAACCCTGCGTTATTCTGATCAGGAAAATTAAAAAAAATTTTTAGAGAGTTCAGGAAAGAATTGATGATTACTGCTTAGGTCCCTCAAAGTTCAAGAACCTTGAGAGAAAAAAAGAACTTTTAGGAAAGCACCGGGAGAGAAAAGAAAGGGAGAGTCACTAGGCCCTTACCAAGATGATACCTTTGACGCTATCTCTATCAATAGCAAAGCCATTCGTTTGATCTCTTTGATTTTCAAGCAGAACATCCACCAAGTCTTGTCGACCTTCACCATTTCTCTCTCTTGCCCGCAGATCCATATGCTCTTCGACTACACTTTCTAGGAAGTAATCCCACTCCTTGACCAATTTGCCCACCCTAGTATTCAAACCATTCAAATGGTTCACCCATGAAAGCCATGGAATGTAATCTCCAACATTGAAAACGCCCAACAGCTCCCCCTGCTCCGCGAGAAGCTCCTTAAACTTCCTCCCATCTTCCCCTCCGCTGTACTTCCTCCCCAAGGCCACTCTACACACTATATTATTCGTAAGTGATACGAACATTTCGCTCAAATTTACTACTGAAGACGAAGAGGAACAAGACCGTTTGATCTCCTCAATCATGAGGGCTGTTTCTTCTTCTCTCACAGCGCGAAATGACTGTACCCTCTTGTTACTTAGAAGCTGGAGCACACACAGGCTCCTCATCTGCCTCCAATAATCACCATAACGAGCAAAAGCTACGTCCTTCGAACCATACAAAAGTTTACTGGCAAAGGTGAATTTCGGTCTATTTGAGAAGACAAGATCGTGAGTTTTCATGATTTCACGAGCTGCACAGGCAGAGGAGACAACAAGCACAGGCACGCTGCCGAAGTGAAGCAGCATGAGTGGTCCATACTTTTGAGCTAGTGAATTGAGCGAGCGATGAGGGAACAAGCCGATTTTATGGAAGTTCCCAATTATTGGGAGCTTTGACGGAGAAGGTGGTCTGTTTTTGTGGGGTGTTGGAGTAGTGGACAGCCATTTGAGAAGGAAGGCTAAGAAGAAAAATAGGGGAAGAAGGGAGTAAAAGAAGGGATGCCAAAACGACATTTCTTCTTGCTCTTTCAAAATAAAAAGTTCAGCTTGATAGGTAAAGTGTACTTTCTGTTGGAATTTTGATCATCTAAGTAACAAGAACAGGGGAGGAGAAGAGTTCTCTTCAAAACAGAGTTTAATTTCTTTGATCTCTTTCTTTTCTGACCCGATTACAGCAGATACAAGATGTACGTATTTATACACATAAAACAGCCACACACCAGCTCACGTTTCTCTCACATTTTGTACCCCACACACACAGTTCTCTGCTAGATCTTTGATAAAATCACAGCACCAATGGCCCATAATTTCTCCACCATGATGTAGATAAACTTTTGAATATTCTAGAACAAGGACATCTTTTGAATGCTTTATTTAATTCTTTTTTACTATTTTTCTTTTCTTTCTACTTATACATATATCAAATTATAGATTAGAAGCTTTCTTTCAAGGATCTAGTTAAGGAAAAATAGTACAGTGAATAGATGATTTTGAGCGTTCGATATTAATTCTTATTAAATAGTGACACGTGATGAGTGAATACATCAGCAACTTAAATATGTGGTATAGTGGGTAGACTTTTAACGAAACACCCTATCAAATTGTGCCATTTTATATTTTTTTTAAAAAATTTCTCCACTATGTTACACGTTCAAGTTACTAATATATTCACCAACTATATGTCACTATTTAATAAGAATGACTGTCAAGCACTCAGAATTGACTAACCTCTATACTTTTTCCTGTACTTAAGAGGAGATCTCATTGGAACAGAGACAGAGGGAAAGGGGTTATGGAGTAGGATTCAGCCCCGTACAAACTTCTATCATCCATACTCCCCCAGACAACAAATCTTCATGCAACATATAATAGTAACTGAACTAAAGGTGGGTAAAAAATTCAATTTCCTTGGTCATTTTGAACCTTGAAACTCTTGCTAAAAAAACAAAGAAGAGATAACTATTAGTTTCGTGAGAGGTTAATGATTATAGCCATTAGAGTAATTTTTATACACGTGACACCCTAAGTCACACAAAGCAGGTGTGGGTGCGAGAGCAGAAGCGCGAAAGCGCCTTTTGTCAAAAGAATTGAGAATGAGAGTGTCTTTAGAGCGTGTATATATATTTATATTTATACATATTTATTTAACTAAATTTTTACATATATGCATTTATATACATGTATTTAAGTAATTACTATTTTTTATGCTTCGATTCCATGATGTGTCTTTGTATTTAATAAAAAAAAAAGAGATGTTTATCAGTGCAATCACTAGTTCAGTGGTGGAATGCCTAGTTTAAGTTTATATAATTAAAATTTTTTGTTATTCAATATTATTTTTGTTTAATATAAATAGTATTTCTATTGTTAAATATTTATAAAAGATTTCATGTGGAGTTATATGATTTTTACACCAAGTAGTTAATGTATTTATGTTTTAGTTGACTATTATTACATAAGGAAGTAGGTTAGTGTGGCGGCTGGAGCTCTTTGATTTGTATGTCCGTAGTTAACATACACATCATTAGATATTTATGATTTGTATGTTTCAAGCCATTCCAATCTTTCCAGCTTGTTGGACATTTTTGAATCATTCCGGCTCCAGAGGAAGTCATCTGGTGTGTGCAGCTCTTTAATAAAGTTGACACATGTCACACTTTGAATGGTCTCTACCATAAATCCACGATTCAGCTGGCTGAGTGCGCGAGTTTGACCAATAAAATCAGCAGATTAAATCGGATTTCGCGCTAAATCTGCTAATCGGCAGATGAGTTTGCAATTCCCTACCTAGTTTGGGCAAATCAGGTGACTTAGGTGACACCCTAGACAGAAATTGTATGAATGTGTACGAACGATTAAGTCTAAAGAGTAGTTGGACTGTATGGGATAGCCATGAATCCCATATTTTAGGAATTTGTGAATGAATTCAAGGTAACATATGTATTCCCCTTAATTCTCCCTCAAAGATATTATTGGTCATTTGGGTTAGGTTGTTGGACTTTTAAGTTGTTTGTTTAGAAATATATTTTTAGATGTTTCTATGACTAGTGTATGGTACAAAAATTTAAAAAATATGGTATAGATAGAGATGTTAATACCATATTAAGTTGCCTCACTAATACCTTTTATTTGTGATCTTTCAGTGGATGATTTTGTGTTATTCTATTATCAAAATTATGAATAATTTTTGTGCATATAATCTTAACGGAAAGTAAGGACAAAAGAAATTAGAAGTTATTGCATATCAAAGTGGACAAACCTTTTTCATAAACGGAGGTCGGGTAACTTGTACGCGTCTTATTGCTTCAATGAAACTTCAAATACCCAAGATAAAAAAAAATTTGCAATCCTTTTTAACAAACACCAAAAATCAGCAAAACAAATCATTGTGAAAAACCAATAATTAGATCCACTAGAAGCAGCCATTCAGTAACTCTAAAACGCAGAAGTACTTCTAGATTTGTGTGTCTAAGTGCACTTATTTGCTTTGAAATTTCAACATTACATCAAATTACACTAGCATACGGGAGCTCTTGCAGCCTCCTGGCCCTCTCATGCGGAACAAAACAGCTTTTTCCATCCAAGCGTAGCAGACTTTATGGCATAAGGTTTGCAACAATAATTAGAGTATTCGTACCTTCTAGAAAGCAGCAGCCTTAGCAGCGCTGACAAAAAGCAGCACCCAACAGCCCAGCCTCCATCCTTTGATTTCGTCCACAAAACACACAGCGGATAGGATACGTCTTCTACCAATCATAAATGGCATAATTTCTCCTACTAGAGCATCTTTGTGCTTTTTTTTAAATTTTATTTTAGGGCCATTATGTTTATTTATAACACTTAAATTTTTATATTTTTAATTTGTTATAACATTTACTATTTTTTAACTTATATTTAAAAATAAAAGAAAAATTCTTATACAACAGGCACATGATTTTTTTTTAAAAGGTAAAAATGTAAAATTTAGTTATTTTTATTTAAAGATTCATGCATATCGTATATGAGTCAAATTATGTTTTTACATAAGGCATAATCACATTTTGTATATATTATAGAGTTAATTACACTAATAATTTTGAAGTGATTTTAGAAGGATTTGCAATAGATTATTGGGAAAAGGAGTTAAATTTTATATCTTTGCCCATTGATTTTTGCTATGTGCTTGGTAAATGTGAATTCTTTACTCATCTTCTAAAAAAAATTAATAAAAAATTGACATTATAATAAATAAGAAGTGAAAGGGCTTAATTATTATAATAAAAAATATAAGTCCTTAATTGAAATTTAATGAAAAATATAAAAATGTAACGTATAATTAATCCCAAAAAAAATAAATAAAACCACTCTATGTAGAAGTTAGATAAAGACAAAAATCATAGGGTTTCAAGAAAGTTTGGTTGTAGTCAAAGTCATACAAAACGGCCACAAGTACAAATGTAGGTATGAGACTGTGAAGATTTTAAAGCGAGTTTATATATCTAAATAAATATTATATTTATACATTTAAGTAGTATATTGTAATAATATATATGCTTCAATTCCATGCATATCTCATAAAAATGTTATGAAGTAGAAAAAAGAGAGAGATGTTAAATATGGACACCTACGGCAATGAATCGGATTTGGGTCGGAGACCCCTCCCTCCAACCCGCCCCGTTCAAGTGTAAGCCTCTCCTAAACCCACTTGGCTCTAGCCCCAACCCCACCTCGGCCCGCTGTTGCAGAACCCCGATCCGCCCCGAAATAACTAGTGATGGCAAACAACAACTCAGATTTCTTTCGTGCAACCGAAATGTACCAGTGTGTTGGATACGACCAAATGAAGGGTGCAATTGCATAGGCTTTTGACGTCGTCAATTTACTTTACGGCGAAGATAAGCACTGTTGGTCCGGCGAATTACCTCCTTGTCCTGAATCTTAGCGTTAATGGTGTCCGACCAATGACCTCTGTGGAGAGTTTGGGAGATTACAGTCATACAAAAAGAGAGATACAAAGTTTGTATGTTAATGGTGGGAGGGGAAAGAGTGCTTGTGGGTGAATTGCCGAGGAAGAGAGAGAGTCCTTGGGAAGTTGAAAAACAGAGAAAATCGATTTCAATGAGGAAGAGAAAGAGTGTTGTAAACGGTGAAAGGTGGGTGGGCAAACGTGGAGAGAGAGAGCATTATCCCCTCGTTTTCCTGCAACGAATTCAATAAACAAATTAAATGCATTGCATTCAACCTTCTCGTCCCCGATCGGGAAGGCATCGCAAAGGTTATCGGTACGGGTGCCGGTTGGGTACTCTTCCTCCGTCCCACCCCAAATCCGATTGGGGTTGTGCCTTTCATCCCCCAAACTAACCCGAACCCGCTATAAGCTGCGCCAAACTTGTCCCATTCGGGTCGGACGCGTCCAAAACCCGAATGATCGGGTTTTATTGCCATTCCTGAAATGCAATGGCATTTTCTCTTCTTGCTTTTTTTTTTTTTTTTTCCACACTTCCTATTCCTTTTAGAAAGAGAGAGAGAGAGAGAGATTACTCTCAAATTGCTATATAGCATCTGTAAAAACAAATTATTATGAAAACCATCCACGAAATCAAAGCAAGAAACTTTCCCTCTGAAGTACTAGACCATATGTATGTCCTCCTAATCACTGGCAGGGCCGGCGCCAGATATTGATGGGGTCAATATCAAGTTGTAAAAACTGATTAGAAATTTTATTCATTTTTTACCTTCACACATTGTCTACAATTACAAAAATGACCCCATCCTCTAAATAGTTAACCCCGCCTTCCTTAAATCAGCAAATTTCAAGCCTCATTGTTCAATGTGTTTTATTATTATTTGTTCATTGTTCAATTAAAAAATAACTATTTTTAATATTTTTTTTAAATTCTTATAAATTTTGCTCATTGCCCCTATTTTGCTTAATGCTCTAATTCTTTTAATGTGTTTCACCTCTTTATCTTTGTTAGAATGTAAATAAAAAAATTTTAAATCTAAAAGTCTGACAAGCTAAAACATAAAAGAAAAGGTTGATACCGCCATATTATATTTTGTGCTATCTGATGTTTTTTTTTTTACTATTTCTTGTGAACTGTGAATTATTTAAAAGTTTGATTAATTTGTGAATTTAATTGGTACTGACATCTTGTGATACCATTATTGCCATCTTGTGCTTTTGTGAATTTGTGTGACAAATTTGTAGAATGTGTTAGATTGATATATTTGCATATGCATACATTTGTATACCAATAATGAGCTTTTTATGTGACAATACTAAACTATAAAAAAACAATTGTAAAAGTACATATATTTGATTTTTTTGAAGAAAAAATAATAGCAATAATATATTAAGATTTTTAGTTTGTTTATGATTTTAAAATTATTATTTAAATATTTGAATGACCTTATAAACAAAATTTTCTAGAGCCACCAATGGTGAATCATCGACAAACATGGAGCCAGGCGAGGGCATAGTCTCCCAAAACTTTTAAAATTCTCTATACCTCTAATAGATTTTTGGGTATGTACAATAATATAGTTGTATTCGTCCTTCTAAAATTCAAAAAGTTCTACTTTGCTTCTTACGAAATTTAATAAATTTTAACATTGGTCGCCCATCGAAACAAATCCAGATCCACCACTGCTCCCAATAGCAGTACGAAAAGTTAACTAACCCATAGCATATTGATGGAGTCATAAAGATGACATAAAAAGGAAGAGACAACATTACATTGATTTACTTAAGCAAAAGTACATTCAGATTTGTGTGGTTTAAGCACTTATTTCCTTTTATTTCTTGGTAACATATATAACAACCAGCTTAACATATACATATAGGAGCTCTTGTCATGCACTAGTGAGGTGTTGCAACATCAATCAAAGGGTTTTTCTTTTGAACAGTTATGCCGCTGGCTTCAGTCATGTCCAAATCCTCTCCATTTGGCCCACCAGGCAAAGACAAGTCAAACTTGTGCACAACACTTGCTAATGCAAGTTCATCAACCTTCGTGGCGAATACGATACCAGGGCAACCCCTCCGACCAGAACCGAAGGGAATCAACTCAAAGTCACGCCCTTTGAAATCTATTGAAGTATTCAAGAACCTCTCTGGTCGAAACTCCTCGGGATCTTCCCATGTTAATGGGTCTCTTTCAATGGCCCAAGCGTTGGTCATCACTTGTGTGCCAGCTGCAATCATACCCCATTATTTTGACATCTTGGGTTGATTCTCGAGTAACCAGTAATGGTAGAGGACGATGTAAACGCATGGTCTCTTTGATCACCGCTTTTAGGTAGTGATCCTCTCACTTCATTCTGCAGTTCCTTCAAGACTTTCGGGTGTCTTAAGAGTTCAGTCGTCATCCACTCTAGAGCTGTGAAGGTAGTATCAGTTCCAGCACCAAACATGTCCTGCAAGGGAAACAAATACAGATACCAAGCTGAAAATGTTAGTCAATGCAAATTGACAACTGAGCCCTAGGTAATTCTATCAAAAAAAAAAAAAAAAACAAATTAATTAACAAATGAAGAAAATTTTTTCCTCAAAACTTGCTTTCAACTGTCTACTTACCTGTGTGTTATACAGAGTTCAGGAAAGAATGGAGGATTACTGCTTTAGGTCCTTCAATGTTTAAGAATCTTGAGAAGAAAAAAGTTTGAGGAAAACATTGGGAAAGGAAAAAAAGGGAAAGTCACTAGGCCTTACCAAGATGATCCCTTTGACGCTATCTCTATCAATAGCAAAGCCATTCGTTTTATCTCTTTGATTTTCCAGCGGAACAACCACAAAGTCTTGTCGACCTTCACCATTTCTCTCTCTTGCCCGCAGATCCATATGCTCTTCGACTACAGTGACTATAAAACTGTCCAACTCCTTGGCTACTTTCTCCACTCTTGCATTCAAACCATTCAAATTGTTCAGCCATGCAAGCCGGGGAATGTAGTCCCCCACATTGAAAATACCCAACAACTCCCCCTCCGCTGTACTTCCTCCCCTCTTCCCCTCCGCTGAACTTCCTCCAAGGCCACCCTACACACTATATTATTTGTAAGTGATACTGAAAAATCTAGTATTTGTCTATATTTTGTCAAACAAATTTATTACTACAATATTAGGTCAAGGTGTAATGGCTATAAGCAATATTTTATAATTCAAGATAAAAGAGGAAACAAATTTAATCAAGAACACACCAACATTTTGCCGTGGAAACCCTAAATGAGAGAAAAATCATGTGCCCCTTTTGCCGGACAAAGATCATGCATTATAACTTGTAGTTCAAATGATTATAAGACTTTTGACAATCAAAACGTATCAACTCCTTGATCTAATGATTATCTGAATTTTGCTCGTATCGACTATTAACCATCTTCGTATTTGACCATCGTTCAGATCTCCTTAGAACGGATTTCATACATTGAACTCCTTCAAAACTTTTGATCTCTTCAATTGAGTTGAAGAAGATTGTTGCTAAGACTTATTTCTCAGCTTTTCGAAGGTGAAATTTTTTTTTCTTAAAGAGTTTTAAATGTGGCGGCACTAATCCACCTTCTGGGAAAGTGTATTGGTACTTAAATAGGTGCAAAAACCCTAACAGCGTGAATCTCGAGATTTTTTATTCTGCTCGTCTTGTGATCGCGAGATCCTGCGAGCTCAATCTTCAAATTTTGCATGCTCAATGTTTTTGTCATCGACGTCATTCCGCACAAATTGACTCAACTCCTCATGTATATTAGTTATCCAATATTCATCATTCAATGCTTCTTTCAAAGTTTTAGGCTCAAAAGTAAAAGTATAACACATGTAGTTTACCTCATTTCTTACTTGTTGCCTTGTCTTCATAGGCTCAGTTACACTATCGATTACTTGATCCATTGGATGATTTAGCTTCACTCTAGCTGAGGGTTCTAGAGTCACTTCTTGCTCAACCTAGGATTGATCACTTTCAGTCTCCTCCACTATGGTCACCTTTTCTAAGTTCTTAAATGTCGCGCTCCGATTTTTTCACACTCGTGAATGGTAGAAAAAATGCATGATACGCTGTCATTAGAACTCACCCTCCTATAAGGATGAGCGCGACCAAGTTTGAATTGGAAATTGATTTGAATAAGGGCTTTTGAAAAAGATTTGGAGTCGCCACCTAACTTGATTAAGGTGAGTTAGGTCACTTAAAGCTAAATATAATCCGAAGATTAAACTCGGGGTTTTTGAAAAAGGTATTGGAAAAACTTCCTCAAGAGAGGATTTTTTTTTTTGAAAAATAGGTTGTTTGGCAACTTTTGAAAAGATTTAAGCCTCTTTTTGAAAATAACTTTGGTTTTGGTCTCTAAAAAACAGTGATTTATGGTCTGGGGATTGGTTACGTATAGGGAAGATGCACTAGGCTATCACCATATCCCGCCCTTGCGGTACCTACATATCTATCTATCTTAGGTTCACTCATTTAGAATCTCCAATTAACAAATGTCTAATTCTATCTACTTTGAAAAGAATTTTGAAAAAAAATGTTTGATATGATGCATGATATGCAAGTGTAAGAAAATGATTTAAAAAAGAGATTTGAGGTTTGAAAAATATTGTGAAAATTGAAAACTTAAAACAAGTTGTGACCGCACCCTTGATGGTTGCCCATGTATCCCTTTATTGAGAATCAGATCAGTTGTAGTTTGGATGTAGGGTCCGATTAAAAAAAAATTTGACTTAAAAAGGTTTAATTTTGAAATTTGATTGGAGGATTTAAAATTAAACTTTGATTTGAAATTAACTTTAATTTAAAAACGAACTTTGAAATAGAACTTGGACTTATTTTGAAAAGATTAAATTGAACTTTGAAATCATCTTGACTCGAATTGGAGTTTGAAAACTATTTTAGTTTAGAAAAGAGTTGAAACTCCCTAACTTAGGGTTTGGGGTTAAACTAAAACTTAAGCATCCTAAGGCTTAGGTAATCTAAGGTTGAATCATGTAATTGAATTGGAAATGTTTTATTTGAACTCAAAAAGTTTGATTTTAGAAAGCATGTTTTTTAGAAAGTTCCGATTTAGAAAAGTTTCAAATTAGGAAAGTTGGATTTAAGAAAGATTAGAAAAGTATTTCATTTGATTTAGAAATACTTGACTTGGAAGGATTGAAAAATATTTGATTTAATTTCGAAATACTTGACTAGAAAAGACTTATAAAGATTTGATTTGGAAATATTTAATTTAGAAGAATTTGAAAAGTTAGAATTTGGAGAACTTAAACTTAGGAAAGCTTTGAATTATGAAGGTTCCAAATAAGGAAAGTGCTATTTTTGAAAAGTTTCCATTTTAGGAAAGACTCGATTTTGGAAAGATTTGATTTAGAAAAGGTTTAAATAAAGAGAGATTTGAATTAAGAAATACTTGAATTTGAAGTTTGGAAAGTAGGAATTTGGAAAGACTTGATTTAAAAAAATTGACTTTGAAAAATTGAGTTTGAAAATGTTTGACCTAGGTTTGAGGTAACTTGAGATTTAAACAATTCAAGAATCTAAGATTTATGCAATGCATTTGATTGGAAATATTGGATTTCAATTGGAAAAGGAAAGTGTTATATTTTTGAAAAGTTTTGAAAAAAGAAAGTTTTGAATTTAGAAATATTAAAATTAGGAAAGATTTGATTTCTATTTTTTAAAACAAAAGATTAAATTTTATTTTCACAAATAGATAATTTGATTTTATTTCCAAAATTAGAAGATTTAATTTGACTCAAAATTGGAAAGCTTGAGTTTTGAAAATCTTGAGTTTGAAAACATATGATTTGGCAGAAAAAGAGTTTTGGAAATCTATGATTTTAGGCAAATAAAAGTCATGATTGTAAGAAAGGAATTAAGGTTTCCGAATCATAGATTCTAGAGTTTTGACTTAAATTTCAAGACAAGGAGTTTTTAGAAAGTAGATCTTTAAAAAAAACTTTTTAGGAAGTGGATTTGCAAAAACTATTTTGTAAAGGTTTAAGTATAGACTTTTCCAACTCTCTAGAATATCTCACTTTTCTAAAACGATTCTAAACATGAAAGGATTAGAATCATTCTAGAGTTGTGATTTTGAAAACAATTAGGGTTTGAAAATAAGATTTGGACCTTGATGATTCCATTGAATGTAATACTTTCCCAAAGTAAACCTAACCATGGAATAGCTAGAATCACTATAGAATTGTGATTTATTGAAAAACAATTTAGGGTTAAACCCAAACTTTGGACTTTGATGATTACATTGAATATATTACTTTCCTAAAACGACTCTAACCATAGAATGGCTAGAATCATCTTAGGATTGTGGTTTTGAAAACAAGTTTGAAATAAGGAAGTTTTGAATGCAAGTTTTGAAGGAGAACTTTGATGTAAGTTTGAAAACAACTTTGAATATAATATTGAATATAAACCATGAACATGACCAACCACAATACAGTAGGGTTGTGAATATATAAGGTTAGGTTTTACCACATAACCAAGGGGGCTAAACCCACATCGTCTTGGGTCGAACTTGAAGAAAGCTCCTAACACAGTGAACCTCAACAAGCCTTCCTATGCATGAACATGGAAGTTCATTGTTGCAAGCATGTAAGAAATTTGGGGGGGGGGGGGGGGGGTGGTAAAAGATGGAGATTAAAATAAAAGAAATCGCATGTGGGTTAAGAGAAAGAAGAGAGAGGGAGATTACATAAAAGTAAATAGAAACCTACCGTGTACTCTCTTGACTTTGATTGCTTTGTTTGCTTTGCTTTACTTAAACCTTAAGAGTTTTGAATATGCAGCACTTGATCTTCAACGGATACTTGGAGGCTTGTATTTGAGTGTATAGAGGTTAGAGTTTGTGTGTATGGAGTGTAGGGAGACTAGGGTTTGAAGGAGGCTTGAGAGAACTAGGGTTTTGAAACCTGTTTTTAGTGAGGAATCATTTTTGGACTGAGTTTGCAAATTCTTTTTACGCAAAGGGTGGTCTGTAATTATAGGTAATTGGAATTGGCTCTAGCGCCTGTTGCACTGGCACCATGCCATTTTTTGGCTTGGCTCCACTAGGAGTGGTACAAGGCCAGTTTTTGACAAAGTTTTAAGGTAGTTAAAAACAGATATTTTGACCTTTGGGACGTAAGGTAGAATATTTAGGCGCCTGTCGTAGTGACTCCTATGTAATTTTTTAGCTTGGCTCCACTATGAGTGACTCCAAAAAGTCTGAGAATGATCCGAAAGGCCGGGGATAGACAAACCGCCTAAAAGTGTGTCCCAAAGGTAGTTGGAGTGATAACTGGAGTCGGTGTGGTTGGATAGAATGAACAGACTATCAAGGGCAAAATGGTCATTTTGCACTGGGTTTACCGGAATGGTTCGAAAGGGTACTAGAGGATTGGGGATACTATTAGAAGTATTCCCAAAAGATAACCGGTTTGATACCCAGAGTCAGTGTGGTTCCCGGAAGTAATTTGATGCTAAAGGGCAAAATGATCATTTTGATCGAATGACCTCGGAATTGATCCGGAACCTACTGAAAGGCACTTGAACGTGCTAGATTGTATTTGAGACAATCTTAGAAGGTTGGAATTATCGCTCTGAGGACTTAGGTACTTTCTCAAGAAGCGTGTCGGTAGGGCGTAAAGGGCAGTTTGGTCATTTTTCACCGAAGTGGGCTAGTAGGCACTAGTGTTGACCCGAGTTTTAAGTATTTTCACTACTTTGATGGTGTGTGATAAGTTGGTTTCCAAAGGTATTTCGTCATTCGGTAAACGTGTCACGGTCAAGAGGCGAGTTTGGTTGTGTGACATAAGGGGTTTGTTGGCATTCCCAATGTCGACCTGTTTGCGAGTCTTTCTGTCACTCTGATGTTTGCGATGTTTGTGAGTGTTTTCTTCACTTTGACAGTGTGAGTTCATTTCAGAGATTTCTTGATCTCAAGAAGTAGCTGAATGGTCTTACCGTGTCAGGCCTTAGATACTTTCCTGATCGACGTGTCGGATAGCAGATATTCTACATTGGCGGCTAGCACGTGCCAGAAGTGAACCGCTCTACCATCTTGGGGACTTAGGTTCCATCTTGGTCAAAAGGTTTGAAGGGATTTACCGTTCTGAGGAGCTTTCCCAGTAAACGTCCTGTATTGGATGGATTTACCATTTGAGGGATCAACTTTCTCGAAAGACGGGCCGTATTGAGTTTGATTGACTTGGACTAGAATTGAAATTGGAATTGAGGTTGAAATAGGGACTTACCGTCTTTAAAAAGACGTACAAACTAGAATTGGACAAAGTAATACTCTAAGGGCATTTTGGTCAATTCGCTTCTATTAGGCCGAGCGAGCCTGCAAAGCGGTTGATTAATTGGATTAAGTCAGAAAAGTTGGTTTGAGTTTGAATGTGTCTGTGTCGGTTTGAATGTAAGTCCAGTCAGGCAGGAGATTGCCAAGAGGGCAAAAATGAGTTGTTTATAGCTGCTTTTCTTTTTCTATCTTTGCTTGTCGAAGGCAGAAAATGATAAAGTACGAGTCCTATTTTGATCACGAGGTAATCGGTGGGACTGGAGTTGAAAGGAAATTTTGAGTCTAAAAATTGGATTGTTTGGATTTTTGAAATTAGGAATTTTGAAAACTTAATTTTGAAATGATTTTGACATTGAAGTTGATTGTTTTGAAATAGATTAACTTGGATTTGAATTAGAAGGGTTTGGAGAATCCTTAAAGCTTGGAGAGGAACTTTCGAGAAAAAAGTTTGAAAACCTAGAATTTTGAAAATAAGCTTTTTGAGGTGAAAGCTTAAAAAATCTAAAATTTCTTAAAAAGAAGGGCTTTTTGAGGTGAAAGCTTGAAAACTCGAAAAATTTGAAAACGAGACTTTTAAAGGAAAAAGCTCAGGAAATCTCTAAAACGTTTTTGAGAATGAAACTTTTTAAGGAAGAAAGTTTGAAAACCGTTGGAACATTTTTTAGAACGAAGGTTTTGAGGGATAAAGCTCGAAAAACCCGAGAAATGCTTTTAAGATTAAACTTTTTAAAGGAAAAAGTTTTGAAAAAACAGGGAAATGTTTCTGAAATAAAACTTTTTTTGGCAGGAAGAAGTTGGAAAGCCTAGAAAGGTATTCTTTAAATCAAACTTTTTGAAGAAAAAAGTTAGGAAAACCTAGAAAGTATTTTTTAAAATAAAATCTTTTTAAAGGAAAAAGAGATAAAAACCTTTGAGAGTGTGGCCTTTTTGGTAGAGAAGACCTCGGAAAACTTTGCTAAAATTTTTTGAAATAAAGAAAGAGCTAAAAATTTTTGAAATAAAATCTTTTTAAAGGAAAAAGAGATAAAACCTTATAGAATAGGGCCTTTTTGGCAAAGAAGACCTTGAGAAACTCAGTGCGACTTGGAATTAAAACTTTTTTGGAGGAAAAGTTTAGAAAATTTTGAAACTTGATTTAGAATAAAAACCTTTTGACGGGGAAGCTTAGAAAATCTTTAAAATGGATACTGAATAAAACTTTTCAAAGAAAAAAGTTTAGAAAACTTCTTAATTGATTTTGAATAGAATTTTTGATGAAAAAGTTTGGAAGATTTTGGAACTCAACTAAGACTTTTGAAAGAAAAAATTTAGAAAATCTTGAAATTGATACAAACTCTTGAAAGAAAAAGAAATAAAACCTTTGAGGGTGGGACTTTTTTGGCAAAGAGGACCCCAAAAAACTTGGAAGAAATTTTTTGAGATTAATAGAAAGTTGTAAATTTTTAAAATGAAATCTTTTTAAAGGAAAAAGAGATGAAACCCTTGAGAATGGGGTCTTTTTGGCAAAGAAGACCTTGAGAAATTCAGATAGGATTTAGAGTTAGACAATCTTGAAATGAATTTTTGGGTAAAACGTTTGAGAAAAAAGTTTAAAGAAGACAAAAACTTTTGAAGGAAAGGTTTGGAAACCCTTTTGAAGACATAATAGGATGAAAAACATTTCAAAATGGCTACCCCTCGTTACTATTGGCCAAATATGGCTCATTTGATTTGAAATAAACTTTTAGAAGGAAAAGTTTAGAAATTATTTTGATTTGAAACTTGGACAAAACATGTAGGAAATTCATCTTGTCTGGAAAAATGTGTAGAAAATTTGTTTTGACTTGAAACTTGAACTTTTGAAGACAAAATATTTAGAGAATTCATTTTGACTCGAAATTTGAAATTTTGAAAACAAAATGGATAAAAAATTCATTTTGACTCGAAACTTGAATTTTTGGAAACAAAATGTATAGAAAATACATTGTAACTCGAAATTAAAACTTTTTGAAGACAAAATATACAGAAAATTCATTTTGACTCAAAACTTGAATTTTTGGGAGCAAAACGTTTAGAAAATTTATTTTGACTTGAAACTTGAAACTTTTTGACGACAAATTTTAGGAAAACTTATTTGTCTGTTGAAAATTGATTTTGAATTTGAAAGAAAACAAGGTTTTGATTTTTTGAATCTGAAAGTTGAAACTTTTTTTAGACAAACTTTGAAAACTTATTGAAATTTTGAGGAATAATTTTTTAAATTGATAGAAAGCTAGAGCTTTCAACTTTGAAATCAATTTTAAAATTGAAATTGAACTTGAAACTTTTTGTAGAGAAGATATGAAAACGATTGAACTTGAAAATGCTTTTGAATTTAAAAAAAAAAGCTAGAGCCTCCATTTTGAAATGGATTTTGAATTTGGAGTGGAAACTTATGATAGAAAAAAGGTTTGAAAACTTTTTTTTTTGTTTTGAAATTTTAAAATTTGAAACAAAGCAAGAGCTTTTGTTTTTGAAAGATTTTGATTTGATTTGATTTGGTAAGAATCCTTTGTTAAGAGGATTTGTAGATGATTTGAGACTGGGGAATTACGAGAGGTTTTGTCATTCTTATTAGAAGAGGGAACATTTGTGACCTCTTGGACTAAGATATTTGGAGACTAAAATACTTAGTGCTTGGTTGTTGAGTTCTACTTTTGCTCGGCATGACAGGATTCTTGATAACATGTCTCTAAAAGGATAGTGCTTTTCTTGAGTTGACTTTTAGGAGGAGTGAGGTTTGTTTTGTTTTGTTTTAGGTATCTAGAAAATCGAGCACCTTTGGCTAGTTTGTTTTGAATGGATTAACTGGTTTGGAAGGGACATGTGGGGTGGGGTATTGCCCTAGGTTTTATGGTTTGAAAAAGGTTAAATTAAGGTTAATTGAGAGGTCGAGGGTGAGTCATTGCCCCATTCTTTGTCTCTTGTCGGCTATAGCAATCTGAGCTTTCTGAGGCGTGTGTCGGTGCTGAAGATGTCTGAGGTTGCTTTGTTACAGGGTGACTTTAGCTCTTTTTTATGCTTTGCCCTATTCCTTATTTTCTATTTGAGAGAGAGAGAGAGAGGAAGAGAGAGAGAGAGAGAGAGAGAGAGAGAGTAAATTTTTGTGCAAAAACAGTTTATTTATGCCAATTTTAAAAAAAATATACAAGTAAAGAGGTAAATGCATCTCTTACTTATTTTATTTTATTTTTATCAATGCACATATATTAATAGAATTGAATGTATGTCATACGTTTTGATGAATGCAGTATGTCACACTCTTTGATGAATGCACATACAGGAATGGAATTGATTGCATGCACACATTTTACATATGGATGAGAATGGATGCATGCGCACTTGGGTTTGCTCTAGGGTTCAGGTTCAATTATGATCAGAGGGATCAGATGTGATGGCACTTGCACCACTCTCCGAGATTTAACCCATTGACTCGCTTTCCCCCCTCTGTCTTGTTGGAAGGAAAAACTCCCTTGAATGGACCTCTCGTTTTCTTTTAAGACTCTTCTTTGGATCGATGGGTGCTCTTGAGTGACAGTCGGCATCGCCCTTTGGCAAAGCAGTAGGTAATTTTCTTTCCCAGTTTAAGAAGATCTTGAAAGCTATTAAAAAGTGCATGGAAGCCTAGTTTTTGGTAGAACTATTAAACTTTTCAAATTAGAGGGGCCTTATAAAGACATGATTAATCAATGTAGGGAAAACATAGATTCATGAATATCAAGATGCAGCTTAGCCTGAAAAGATCAACATCAAATATGCATAAAATCACACAAAAATGAGCACCATTGGTTGTGAGATGGGCAAGACCATATCAATGACAATATAGTGGTGTAAGCATGAACTTCATTGAGACTAATGAGAATATAGACTCTATGCGTGATCTAGGATGGCATACCATGTTTAATAGCTCGCAGATCAACACTCCTAGAAGTTAAACCTGTCTCATCCCATACTCTTGATTTTTCCTTTTTCTTTTTTCTTTTTTTTATTTTTTATGAAATTTCAACCCTATCTTTCCAATGATGGAAACATTGAAACATAAAGATATGACGGCTTTCACACACATGAATAGGTAGTCTTCCCCTCTTTTCACGTAACAATAGTAGTTGTACTCACACTCATTGATAGCCCTTTCCATAAGTGATGGGAAAGGGAATCGGCAAAAGGTCAATCCCGGTGTGAGACAATCTATAAATATTTAACAATTGAGGAACCATTTAAAATAGATCATAAAAGTGGATTTCATATTCTAAGAAGTCTCGAGAAGTGTGCATTAATGAACATGAATCACCAATATGGTAAAGATCATCAAAACCGTTGACTAATATTTATGCAACTGATCATGCATACAAGATTCAATCTCAAACAAATATGCACACCAATCTATTCTTAATTGAATATTTTTCCCAGTGATTGTGCACGTGTAGGAAAAACACTATCAAAATTTTTTTTTGTTGTTATTTATGATTTTTTTGCAAAGATTTAATCATCCTCGGCATGCCAATGTGTGCTAATCTTCCTTTTAAGGGTGTAACTACTTGCTGCTTTGCCAGTACGTCTCTCGGGGGTCGCTACTTAGATTTCAATGAGCTACGTGATTGATCTTCATCTCTCACCCTTTTGTACTTTTCCTTTCTCTACACTTCCTATTTTTTCTCCCCTCTTTTCAGATTTAGAGATTGTTTCTGCTAAAAGTGGTGCTTATGCTATCCTATCCTCCACGTTAGGATAAAACATTTCGAAGAGAATTCCTAAAAGAAAACATCATTCATGGAATGTGATGAGACAGTTGATATAAACATGAAAACTTTGAATCCTTTTCATCATATGATGTTGTTTTCATGCTCAAATTGTGATTTATTAAAAAATAATTTAGGGTTTAGAACTCAAACTTTGGACTTTGATGGTCACATTGAATATATCATATTTCTAAAATGACCCTAATCATGGCATGGCTAGAATCATCTTAGAATTGTAATTTTGAAAACAAGTTTGAAAGAATGAGGTTTTGAATGAGAACTTTGATGTAAGTTTGAAAACAACTTTGAATGTAATATTGAAGATAAGGCATGAACATGACAACCACAATGCAATAGGGTCATGAACATACAAGGTTAGGCTTCTCCATATAATCAAGGAGGCTGAACCCACACCGTCTTAAGTCGAACTTGAAGAAAGTCCCCAACACGGTGACCCTTAACACGTCTTCCTAGGCATGAACCGGGAAGTCCCTTGTTTCAAGCATGTAAGAAATTTGTGGAGGGGGGGTAAAAGATGGGGATTAAAATCTAAGAAAACACAAGTGGGTTAACAGAGAGAAGAGAGAGAGAGGGATTACATAAAAGTAAGTAGAAACCTATCTTGTCCTCTCTTTACTTGGATTACTTTGTTTCTTTTGATTTACTTGAACCTTGAGAGTTTTGAATATGTAGCACTTGATTTTCAACGGAAACTTAAAGGCTTGTGTTTGAGTCTATAGAGTATATAGAGGTTAGGGTTTGTGTGTATGGAGTGTAGGGAGACCAGGATTTGAAGGAGGCTTGAAAGAACTAGGGTTTTGAAGCTTGTTTTTAGTGAGAAATCATTTCTGGACTGAGTTTGCGGATCGTTATTATGCAGGGGGTGGTCTATATTCATAGGCAATTGGAATTGGCTTTAGCGCCTGTTGCATTGGCACCAGGCCATTTTCTGGCTTAGCGCCACTAGGAGTGGCGCCAGGCCATTTTTGGCCACTTAGGAAAGTTTTAAGGTGGCAAAAAACAGATCTTTTGACCCTTGGGATGCAAGATAGAAGATTTGGGCACCTGTTCTAGTGACTACCATGCAATTTTTAGCCTGGCTCCACTAGGAGTGACTCTAGAAAATCCGAGAATGGTCCGAAAGGCCGGGTATGGACATGATCCCCTAAAAATGTGTCCCAAAGGTAGTCGGAGTGATAACTGGAGTCGGTGTTGTTGGACAAAATGAACGGACCGCCAAAGGTAAAATGGTCATTTCACATTGGGTTTACTGGAATGGTCTGGAAGGGTACTATAGGATTGGGGATACTGTTAGAAGCATTCTCGAAAAATAACTGGTTTGATACCCAGAGCCGGTGTGGTTCTCGGAGGCAATTATATGCTTAGGGACAAAATGGTTGTTTTGACTAGATGACCTCAGACTTGATCTGGAACCGACTGAGAGGCACTTGAACATATTGAATTGTCTTTGAGACAATCTTAGAAGGGTAGACTTACCACTCTGAGGACTTAGGTGCTTTTTCAAGAAGCGTGTCGGTAGGGCCCAAGGGACAATTTAGTCATTTTTCACCAGAGTGGGCTAGCAAGCACTGGTGTTAACTCGAGTTTTAAGTGTTTTTGCCACTCTAACGGTGTGTGATGAGTTGGTTTCCAAATGTATCTCGTCATTCGATAAGCGTGTCATAGCCAAGAGGCGAGTTCGGTCCCATGACATAAGGGTTTTGTTGGAATTCCCAATGTCGACCTGTTTGCGAGTGTTTCCGTCACTTTGACAGTTGGGATGCTTGTAAGTGTTTTCGTCACTCTGACGATGTCCATTCATTCTGAAGACTGCCTGATCTCGGGAAGCTGCTGAATGGTCTACTGTCTTAAGGCCTTATGTACTTTTCCGATTGACGTGTCGGATAACGAACATTCTGTGTTGGTGGGCTAGCAGGTACCAAAATTGAGCTGTTCTACCATCTCGGGGACTTGAGTTCCATCCCGGTCAACTGTTTTGAAGGGAGCTACTATTCTTAAGAGTTTTCTTAGTAAACGTGTTGTGCTGGATGGATTTACCATTTGAGGGATCAACTTTTTTAAAAGACGGGCCGGATTGAGTTTGATTGACTTGGACTTGAATTGTAATTGGAATTCAGGTTGAAATAGGTACTTACTGTCTTTAAGAAGACATGTCAACTGGAATTGGACCGAGCAATACTCTAAGGACATTTTGGTCACTTCGCTTCTATTGGGCTTGGCGGGCTTGCGAAGCAATTGATTGACTAGATCAAGTTAGGAAAGCTGATTTGAGCTTGAATGTGTTTGTGTCAATTTGACTGTGAGTCTGGTCATGCCGGAGATTGCTGAGCAGACAAAAACAGGATGCTTACAATAGATTTCTTTATAATAGGCTTACTACCTGCATCACACTCTTGGGAGCTTTGAGGGAGAAGGTGGTCTGCTTTTGTGGGGTGTTGGGAGCCATTTGAGGAAGGCTAAGAAGAGAAACAGGGGAAGAAGAGAGTAAAAGAAGGGATGCCATAAAAACATTTCTTCTTTCTCTTTTCAAAATAAAAAGCTGGGCTTGATAGGTAGAGTGTACTTTCTAGTTTCTGTTAGAATTTTGATCATCTAACAAGAACCGGGGGGGGGGAAGAGTTCTTTTCAAAACAGAGTTTTACTTTTTTGGATCTCTTATTTTTTGTCACCCGATTACAGCAGTTACAAGATGTACGTATTTATGCACATCAAAACAGCAACGCACCAGCTCACATTTCTCCCACATTTTGTACCCCACACACACAGTTCTGTGCTAGATCTTTGACATAATCACAGCACCAATGGCACGTAATTGCTCCATCGTGACGTAGATAGACTTTTGAATATTCTAAAACAGGGACATCTTTTGAATGCTTTAATTAATTTTGTTTTTACTTTTTTTTTTCTTTTCTTTCTTTATACGAATATATCAAAATATAAATTAGAAGCTCCCTTTCAAGGATCTACTTAAACAGGGGGATCTCGTGGGACAGAGACGGAGGGAAGAGGGTTATGGAGTAGGATTCAACTTCCCTACAAACTTACGACGAACTTATATTATCCATATTCCTCCAGACAACAAATCTTCGTGTGGCGTATATTAGTAACAGATCTAAAGGTGGGTAATTGTGGAGTAGGATTCAGCTCCCTTACAAACTTCTATTATCCATACTCCTTGGGACAACAAATCTTCATGTGACTAACAGAACTAAAGGTGGGTCATTGTTGACAGGAAAAAAAATTCAAGTTCCTTGTTCATTTTTAAGGTTGGAACATTGACTGAAAAAAAAAAAGAGAACACAAATAACTATTAGTTTCTTGAGTTGTCAATGATTATAGCCATTAGAGTAATTTTCTATATACGTAACACCTCGGGAGGAATTCAATGGAGGTGTATGAAGGATTAAGTCTAAAGAGTAATTGAACCATATGGGATGGCAACGACACCAACCCTTCCCCCCTCCTTTTTTTTTTTTTGGAATTTATGGTTGAATTCAAATTAGGTAATATATTATATATATATATATATACATACATACAAATTTAAGATGCCCCTTAATTCTCCCTCAAAAATATTATTGGTCACTTGTGATTAGGTTGTTGGCTGTTGAGTGGTTTCTTTAGAAACAAGTTTTTAGATGTTTCTTTGATTAGTGTACGATAAAAATAAAAAAAAAAATTATGGTACAGATCGAGATATTAATACCATATTATGTTGCCTCACTAGCACCTTTACTTTGTGATAGTTCAGCAGAGATTTTGTATTATTCCATTATCAAAATTATGAATATTTTTTGTGCGTGTAATCTTAACAGAAAGTAAGTACAAAAAATTAGAAGCTATTGCATATCAAAGTGGACAAAAAATTGGCAATCTCGATTTGTGACTGTTTGAGAAGGCAATATCATGAGTTTTCATGATATCGCGAGCTGCTTCAGCAGAGGAGACGAACAGAACTGGCACGCTGCCTAAGTGATACAGAATGAGTGGCCCGTATTTTTGAGACAGTGGTGTGATTGTCCGATGAGGGAATAAGCCGAGCTGGTGGAGGTTTCCGATTATTGGGAGCTTTCGGGGAGAAGGTGGTAGGTTTTTGTGGCCTGTTGGAGTGGCCGACAGCCATTTGAAGAGGAAGAATATGAACAAAAACAGGGGAAGAAGATAGCAAAAGTAGGGATGAGATAACAACATTTCTTCTTGCTAGAGTGTAGTTTGTTCTAGAAGCTTAATGATTTGAGGAAGAAGAACATAAGCAATTGCAGTATAACTGTTATGACCTAGAATTTTAATTTTTATTATTTCCTACATTCGTTTGCATTATGAATGTTATTGGTATAGTTGAAATTAATTTAGAATATTTGGGCCATGTGATTAAATTGCTTGGGAGTTAATCCTGATCTTTGGAAGTTAGGTAATGGTTTGGTGTTGTGAGATCTTTTATTATACAGGCTAGATAGTTTAGGTGTTGGTTTTCTTTTCTACCATTGGTCATTATCTGAGACTGTATGTGGGTTTGGTTGCACAGGATTAAAATTAAAAGGTTAATCTATTAGATGTGGTTACGTGTTGGAAGCATATGGTTTATGGGATGCTGATTTTAATAACTAGGGTTAAGAGAAGTTATCGATTTGCTGCAGAGAGAGAGAGAGAGAGAGAGAGAGAGAGAGAGAGAGAGAGAGAGAGAGAGGAAGGCATTAGGGTTGAGGAGTTATAGTCGCCAGCGTTATTCAGTCTCTAAGAGAAGGTACGGATTCACTTAATTGTTGATTTTAGCAGAACTAATGGGTTTTGGTTGGGTCTTGCGTTAGTGCGTTCATACTATGGGAAATTCCTCATAGTCAAAGTACTGACATGATCATAAGTGTAGACACAGTGCCTTGGTTTTGAACTGTTAGATATATGTGTATATGTTGCTTCCGGATTGACTTAAGTGTTGGCTTTAAAGTGGGTGGTTCGACCTTGAAATTTTGGTCATCGTTATCAATTTGCAATCCTATACTTCATATAATCAGACCTTCTTTTCACACATTGGCTAGACTAGGATCATGATGGCTACCAATTTGTATTATTATTATTATTTTATTTGTAAAACACATCACCAGAGGGCTAGTTGCAAACACTTTGGATACAGAGGTCCCTAACACTGCTTTGGACCAAGTGCACCATTGCTACTCTAATATTATTATTTTTATTATATATATTCTCTCTAATTAAGTGTTGGACTGACATAGAAAACTATCAAGGATGAAAAAATCTTATTTAGACTGCTACATAAGACATAAAGCTGTGATAATTTTTTATGGTGAAATTGAGAGACTTCGGTGGTGATATGTGTGTTCTGTTAAATCACCGAATGTCGAGACCTAGCGTGTTGGGTTGTCCATCTATATCATTATTTTAGGGTTTTGTGGCGATTAGAAGGTTTTATGTTAAGAATATGCGTTTAAGGAATTAAACTTACAGTGGTATTTTATTTGTGTAGTAGACCATTGATTTTTCGTGTATATTTTTTTTAGCCTAATTTAAAGGCATTAGATGAGTGATTTTTGTCTTGTTTGTATAAAATTACAAACTTCCATGCAGAATTGAGACATGTTTTATAAATCATGTGGAAATTATGGTGACCCTAATTCTCAACAGTTGTTAGGAACAAGTTTGTGAAATTCGCGGTGACCTCAATCGGATCGGCTTAGAAAATAAACTTAGAAGCCAGGCTAGGTGACTCTAAGTATGATGTTGGATCCAACGGGTATATTACCCATGAGAAATTATTTGGCATATATTACATTATTCTTTAACTGGTTTTTCTTACGATTATCCATTGTGATAATGTGGTTTTATTATGAAATGAAAAATTATTCATTGAGATCTTGTTTTGTATCAAGTTATGAAAATTTAAAAGAACATTCTTATGAGTGAATTGATTAGCATTGGGAGCATTTTCAAGAAATTTATTTTGATCATAAACTACTATTTTTTAGATTATTGTTATTGCTTTGAGGCATTATATTCATGAGTTGGGCTATGAACTCACACTCTTTATAACATTTCAAGTGAGCACAGATGACAGTAGAGTTGGATTCTGGATGCCGGGACCCTTTCGTCGTTAACCTCCTTGGGACTTGTGTCTATTTTTATTTCCACTGTCTTTGGAGTTAGATTATGAATTTGAGAATTTATCTAGTTGATTTACTATTCATTTAATGGATAATTTGTTTTGAGATTATGTATTTTTTAACTTGATAGTTATTTTGTTAGAGTTATTAATCTTAAATAGGATTGATTTGTTGGTAGTTAATTCAGACTATCTTTGATGTATTGACTTAAGCATTTATATTTTCAATGAAATATTAGTATCTATTAGGTGATTTCATGAGTTAAGGCTCATGGCTCACAGCTGGTCTCATTCCTAGGTGGGGTGTGACAATAACAAATCCGAAATTTTCCACAACGAGAACAGGGAGGAGAAGAGCTCTCTTCAAACCTGGGAGTTCATTCTTCCTTTTCTTTCTGTATCTTATCAAACCATAGCAGATGCATACATTTGTATACACATCAAGGCAGCCACACACCAGCTTCCATTTCTCTCATATTTTCTCGGACAGAATTCTCCGCTCTCTATCTTTGACGAGTCACAGCAGACTTGCGCATATAGATACGACATGTTGTAGGAAAAATCTAATTCTGACGAGGATCAAAAAGTTCAAAGTTGAAAATTCAAAGTCAGAGGTAGGCAACTCACAATATTCAAAGATGGAAATTTAAAATTTGATGTAAGCAACTCAAAAAAAATTCAAAGATGAAAATAAAAAATAGGATCCAAGGCGGCCCTACCTTTTTCTACATGTTAATAAACATTCAAAAATCCTATTTTCAAAACATAATGCCCATGCCTACCAGCCAAGACTTTTTTTAAAAGCTGCACCCAGTGAAAATCTTGCACATAAAATCCTCAATCCAGAAAAATATAGAAATAAGCGAAGAAGAGAGAGAACAAGAATATTTTTTGAATGCTTAGAACTATTTTTTTACTAATTTAGTTTCCTTTTCATATATTATATAAATACAAATATAAATATATATAAAATTATAGACTAGAAATTCCATTTCAAATGTATGCTCAAGAGAGGAGTCCCATTAAAATCGTGAAAGAATGAGAAAAACTCTATCACTTGGTTCCGGAACACATCCACACCTCTTGCTATTCAGTACAATCGTTTTATCACTGCTAAATTCCTTTGGGATTTTCTTGCCAACTGTTACAGCACCGCAGGTCTCGCTCATTAGTATCAACTTCTTCTCACCCTTCACCATATGTGACAGGGTCCTGGTCAATCCATCAGTAGTTTCCTCTCTCAGATTTATGTTATTTGGGACCAACTCTCCTATTCTGATCCTATGTGGGAATACTCCACTGATAGAGCCAAATTCACTACCTACCGCGATCAACAACGTCTGATCATGTTTCTTATGGCTCTCACAGATACGTTTGAATCTGTTCGAGCATCTCTTCTACATCGCACTCCCTTACCCACTTTGGATTAGGCCATTTCCGAGCTTCTTTCAGAAAAGACACGACTGGAGACTTTCAAGGCTCGTCATTTTGATACTGAACGTGTGACTCATCATCCTCGGGGTCCTTTTTATTCTTCTCAAACCGGTATTTTTTCATCTCAGGACACCTGCAAGTATTGTCACAGCCTTGACCATGTCTTGTTTCACTGTTCGGTGCGCGTTTGCAAACATTGCCACAAGACTAGTCCAAGCCACTTATAGTATGAATGTCTCAAGTTAGCCAGTTAATCCAGGAATTCTCAGTCTCGTGGTCATCAGTTCTGAAGTCATAACTCCAAAGCTGACTCTCATGCTGTTGTTGCTGCTAAAGATTCACCCACCTCTGCCAACTCCTCATCTTCCTTCACTACTAGTGACTTACAATCCCTTCTCAAGTAGGCTCTTTCCATTTCTGGTAATCCATCCTCTACTGCTATGTTTGTTACATCAGGTATTTCTTCTTGGTCCTTTAACTCTGCCTGTTGTAATCATATGGCATCTGACCATACCATTTTCTCTTTTAAAATCTCTGCATCCAATGTTCCTGCCATTCACACTGCTGATGGTTCCCATATGCATGTTAGTGATATAGGGCGCATTTTCATATCTAACATTTCTCTTCCACATACTTATTTTATTCCTAAACTTTCTCTTAATCTCATTTCAGTTGGCCAATTATGTGATCTTAGTCTCACCGTCACCTTTTCTTCCACTGGTTGTCTTATGTGGGATCCACATATGGGACAAACTCTTGGGATCGGTCGTAAGTATTGCCACCTATTTGAGCTCATTTACTTTCGTCTTCCATCACCGTCCACATCTCCAATCCAGTTTGCTACCTCTACTTATGATGTATCCACCTTGGGCTTATAGCATTCCTATCTTGGTCATGTCTCTCTAAGACACTTACGTCCTTTAGTCTCTAGTTGTCTTTTAGGCTCTGTCTCCGTTGAAAACATTGATTGTTTATCATGTCAACTAGCCAAACAACCAACTTTATCTTTTATTAGTAGTACCTCTATTTTCTCTGCCCCTTTTGATCTCATTCACTCTGATGTATGGGGACCTTCCCCTAGTTACTATAGGGGGATCCAAATATTTTGTCCTTTTTATTGATGACTTTTCTTATTTTACTTGCATTTATCTCTTGCAAAATCAGTCTCAATTGCCTAAAATATACTCTGATTTTGCCAAAATGATTCAAACTCATTTCTCTCATCCAATCAAAGTTTTTTACTTTGATAATGCCATGGAATACAAAGACTCTAATTTTCTCACATTCCTCAGCCAACAAGGCACTCTCCCTTATCGTTCTTGTCCTGGCACATCACAACAGAATGGTTTAGCCAAACGTAAATATCGTCATCTTCTTATTATCGTTCATGCTCTTTATTGTCTTATCTCGTCCTTAACGATTCTGAGGAGAAGCTGTTCTTATTGTTGTTTATACTATCAATCGTGTTCCATCTCTGGTTATTGGTAACCAATCTCCTTTTGAACGTTTATATGGTCGTATTTTCTAACTATGGTCCTCTTCGTATTTTTGGATGTGCTTGCTTTGTCCTCCTCCAACATCATGAGGGTAATAAACTCAAACCCCAGGCTTGCCTTTGTTATTTCTTAGGGTATGGCATTGAGCATAAAGGTTATTAGTGTTGGGACCCCTTATCCAAAAGACTTTGGATTTCATGTCATGCCATCTTCTGGGAATATAAAATGTTCTCTTCCTTATCCTCTTTCCATCTTTTGTCTTCATCTCCCTCATTCTTCACTGATCCCTCCGTTGACCTGTTCCTTAACGATTGTGATTTGGTCTCGTTTGAACTGCCTGTTAGGACCCCATCTGTAATGGTTGTCTCAACTGCTAATCTTGCACCTGCTCCTGCCCCTGTCTCCTCTAGTCCTTCTTCCCTTGGGCCTTCTGCTACATCTTTTGCCTCTGATGATTTCCCGGCTAACCTTCCTCTTCGCCATTGTACTTAGGTAAAAAATATCCCTGTCCATCTTCGTGATTGTCATTGCTTTTCTACTATTCTTTCTTATCATGAACCTATCTCTTTTCGTGAGGCCAGTTCTAACCTTGTTTGGTAGCAAACAATGGCTAATGAGCTACAGGCCATAAATAAAACTCATACTTGGGATATAGTTGATCTTCCCCTAGGCAAGTCTCCAATTGGCTACAAATACAAAATCAAAACCCGGTCTGATGGTTCTATCGAATGCCATAAGGCTCACCTGGTAGCCAAGGGCTTCACCCAGGAATATGGCATTGACTATGGGAAAACTTTTGCTTTGGTTGCACGGCTCACTTCTATCTGTAGTTTACTTGCTGTTGCTGCCCTTCGTCCATAGGCCCTCTTTCAAATGGATGTGAAGAATGCCTTTCTCAATGGTAATCTTATTGAAGAAGTTCACATGCAGCCTCCTCCTAGTTATTCCCCTCCTACTCATCAAGTGTGTAAGTTTCGCCGTGCTCTCTATGGCCTCAAACAAGCTACTCGTGCTTGGTTTGCCAAATTCAGTGCCATCATTGGTGATTTTGGTTCTATTCCAGTTTCTATGATTGAGCCTTATTTTTTTACACAACTCCCTAGGGCACTATTCTTCTTTTCTTATACGTGGATGATATGATCATTACTGGCGATAATCTTGGTGGCATTGTTGATCTTAAGTTCTTTCTCGACAAGCATTTTGAAATGAAACACTCAGGGCCTCTTAGTTACTTCTTAGGCGTTGAGATTTCTTCACATTCTAATGGCTACTATTTATCTCAAGCTAAGTATGCTTTGGATTTTCTAGCTCGTGCAGGTCTCATTGACTGTAAGACTGTCTCCACTCCTCTAGAGCTCAATGCTTGTCTCACTCCTCTATATGGCATCCATCTCTCCGATACTACTCTTTATTGTCAGTTGGTTGGTAGTCTAGTCTAGGTCACCATTACTCGTCCAGACATTTCACATCCGGTTCATCCTATCAGTCAATTTTGCTCCACGGTCCACCCATTATGTTGTTGTCCTTCGTATCCTTCATTATGTCAAAGGTACTCTTTTTCATGGCTTCCATTATTATGCTCTTTCCTCTTTCTAGCTTTGTGCTTACTCTAATGTTGATTGGGTTGGTGGTCCAACTGACCGTCGGTCCACTACTAGTTTTTCCTTCTTCTTGGGTGACTCCCTTATTTTACAGCATAGCAAGAAGCAGACTCTTATTGCTCGATTTAGCACAGAAGCTGAATATTGTGCTCTTGCTAATACTGTTCAGGAACTTCTTTGACTTCGTTGGTTGCTCGAAGATCTCGGGGTTGTACACTCTGCTATTGCTACCATCTTTTGCGACAATCAGGGTGCAATTCTCATTGCTCATGATGACGTCTTTTATGACTGCACCAAACATATTGAGATTGATTGTTATTTCATTCGTCAACATTTGTTCTGCGATACTATTCATCTTCACTCTGTCTCTTCTGCTGATCAGATTGCTGATATACTCACCAAAGCCTATCCTTCCGGCCGCTTTCAAGATCTGGTTTTCAAACTCAAGTTGACTTTAGCTTTACCATATTGAGTTTGAGGGGGGCTGCTAGTGTAATATGTTAGTTTAGTTGGTGTAAGTGTATATCCAATCCCATATTGGTTAGGAATATCTTACCCCTATCCTTTGTCATATTATAAATAGGATTAAGATGTACATATCTAAATCATCCAATAAAGAACTCTCTCTTTATCTTTTTCCCTTTTACTAGTTTTAACAACTTGTAGGAGAAGAAATCCATACAAAAATGTCTAAAACTCTCATGTGATATTCAAACAAATTGTTGGATACAAGATTTTCAAGGGAGTGGTAAAAATTTAGTTTATGTCCAAAATTCAATTATGCAAAACTAAGTTCATCTTCTATTGTTATTAAAAGATGTATTTATTATTATTATTATTATTATTATTATTATTATTATTATTATTAATTATCAATTAGTTTACGGTAATGCACATGAGCAGCCACTCTTCATACGTCATATTTCACCTAACAATTATTAGTCTAGTTCCATACTAGTTATTAATTCAGCACATCACATCATCTGCCATCAAAGCCAATTCATATGTTTTGACCAAAACCATTAAGTGTCGGCTGGTATTTTTTTTTTAATTTTTTTTAACTTTGTTAACTTAAAAGCAAAAATAATAATAATTTTTTATTTTTATAAGTTAAAGATAAAAAAGAAACAAAATAAAAAAAAGTTAAAAAGTCAAACAAATTTAACTTTTTTTTTTCTTTATAAGATAAAAAAAATAGATAGAAAAAACAGATCCTAATGCTTAGTTTAAAACCTAAATTTTTGATTGAAAAAAAAAACGTGATAAAAAATCAAAAAAAAAATTATTCTTTTATTTTATTTAATTTTTCTTCATATTTTTTTTCACTAAAAATTTATATTCCAATCGGAGCACCAAGATTGTCTTCTTGTGAAGCGCATTATAAGTTTTCCCTCTTGAGGCCACTAGGCACAAACACGCCCTACACAACTGACCTTTAGCAAAGGGGAAGAGCTAACCAATGCCATACTTACACGTGGATTCAAAAAGCTAGAAAGTACCCAAAAAAAAATTGAAGACCATCCGCATATTGCGCAGCCAAGGTTGAACATGATGCAATAATTTTAAGAGTCTCATAACTTTTCAATTTTCATTTATATTTTCTGTTACAGATTTTATTATTCATATTTATTTGGGATTGTTACAGATTTTTCAAAAAAATGTTATATAAATAGAAAACTCAAACCGAATTTATCACCAAAATGATGTGGTTGGATGAGAGCTATTTATTTAAAAACATAACAACCATTATGATTAAACTTATTTATAAAAATGACACTGCTATATTATTTTAGTAAAAATTTTTATAATTTTTTTTAAAATAATAGAATTTTCCTTTTCAATTTATCCATCCCAATGGTGTACATGTAGAGAGATACACATGAAAATCCTATATATATATATATATGTTTTTTGGTGCAACGAGACTTTCTTATTCTGTAACAGCCTTTACATATTTCCTGCATATTTTGTGTTATATTTTACAGACAACCCGGCTAGAACAACTCATTATCTCCTCGTTGCAACACTACAGGAAAATTGACATTTGGTGGCGTTTCAGGAATGCCAGTGTCCTCTGTACATGGCTGCCTTTTGTTTGGGCGTTTATGATACCCTGTGAGAAATTTATAGTCCGCGTTTCACCAAACGCTATGAAATGTTCGGCGAAGGCAACTTTCCGGCATAGATGATATAATGCTGTCATACAAAGGTGGCGTTTTCCAATAAAACACTACTGCATGTGGTTTTCGGTGGCGTTTCTTAAACGCCATCCTATCATTTACTGTTATTATATTTTTTTAGTTATTCTGAACCTTTTTAATATTACTGTTTGATTGCCATTCTATCATTTTTGTTATTATTTCTTTGTTTTTATTATGATCTTCGTTCTTATATTATATCTTCTTTTGGCATAGGGAATTGCGAATTTAACAGGTACTTGACTCCGCCATCGGTGATTACAGGGCGATTTAGAATTTTGGCTCAGTGGAGGCAAAATTTAAGTAAAACCATACACAAATTTTTTTAATTGGCAATATATTTCACTTAATAACAAATAGATAATTATATTTAAGACGCCGAAAAAGAGACATCGACTATGTACAAAAGTTGTACACAAAATTCTATTAAAAAATCTTAATTCACATTTGACTGGCTAAGTTTCAAAATTTCAAGAAAGGATTTTGAAATTTTAGATAACTAAGAGCCTATGGATGCATATAATGAAGTGTTAATTAGAATTGTATTGTTTATTTAGCCAAATAATAAAGAGTTAATAAGATATTTATATTTTCTGCTACAAGTTTAGTAATATTTGATCGGGACAAATAGAGATATTACTAAATTCAGAGGGAGACAAATTTAGTGGGGGCAAAACATATATTTCTAACCTAAAAAAAATAAATATGCATAATATTTTTTAAAAACAATTAAAATAACTAATTCAGTGAGAATAACTGCCCTCATGGACCCTTCTTCGGTCCGTCCTTCGCTGGCAGCCCCAACTTAATAAATAATATACTCTAGATGGAGCTTATAGGAATACAAACAAATAGATTGACAACCTTTGAAGTCCCCACATAATCAAAAAAATCTGCTGCCATTTAATGTAGATCACTGCTTACATTTATTACAGATATAGATTACATTGCTTACGTTAGACACAGGTAAAATCTGGATGGAGCTTATGAAGGAAACTCGGATGACACTACAAGAAAAGGGACAATTTGCTACCCATTTTTTGGCAACTGCACCTTCGCCATCGTTACGGCATAGTTCCCGACGCAAAAATTAATATATCTTATGCGGCCACATTTTTGCAACAACAACCAATGCTGTCGTGAAAACTGTAACAAAATAACACCGTTTTGTAGCCTAAACGTATCGCCCTTTTTTAGGTCGAGGTATTTGCGATGGGTCATATGCCGTCGCAAAAGGTTTTAATGAAACGACGTGGTTTGGGTTGTAAATGACGTTGTTTTAGTTCTCGAAATTGGTTTTCTCCCTTTTCCTTCTTTTTCATTCTCAAGGACTAAACCCTATCCGCGATCTGATCCGTCTCTCAGCCCTCGATCACTCTCCCTGCTTCAGCCCTCACTCTCCATCTTGGCGTGCACCTCAGTCCGGTGGTCTCTCCGTCGGTCCGACCAATCTTCTCTCTCCGGTGGCCTCTCTGTTAGTCCAGTGGCCTCTGCATCTCGGCGTCACCTCTGGAATTGGCGTTCACCTCGGCAACTTCTCTCTCTTTGGCTGTCTCTCTCTCTCTCTAGATCAATCCCTCTCTCCAGCTGTCTCTCTCTCTCTCTAGATCGATCTCTCTCTCCGGTTGAACTTACATGAAAGATCAGTAACAAAGTTGTTAGGTAACTAGCCATCAGTAACTTTCGCGGCAAATTCCTCCTAATTTCATGATAAATGGCACCTGCAACTACTGGCTACATTCGCATGTATATATGACCAAAAATTATTATGATGTTCACCATTATCAATAATTTTCCCCCCTAAAATTCTATGTTGAGGCAGCAGAAATCCTACTCTGCTGTTCTGGCTTAAGTAGAGCCCCATCTGCTTTGGAGCAGCAATTTATAAGCCTTTGATTGCAGCCTTTCCTCAGTCTGTTGACTCTGTTCCTAGTTGTTAGTGTATACATATTGGCATATAAAGGATAACAACCTTCCACATACCTCAGGGTAATAATTGCTGTCAATCGTTTGAATTTGTATGAAGAGATCCCTTGCAGACTTTGAGAAATTAGAGGCACCCAAAGAGTATTAACTAGTTTTAATCCCAAGCTAGCTAGGAAACCATTAAGTTGATGGATGATTACCGTGAATTTATTTTTCCAAAAGACATTCTCCTATTTACTTATGGGAAACTTCAGGGATAGGCCATAAATGAATTCAATTCCTCAGAAGCTGTAATTTAAAGAATGTTGATAATCTGTGTTTGTGAATGACATCTAAGAATTTCAATGATACTAAGCCATGTGTAGCAATAAAATTCAGATAAAAGAACTAACATATACACAGGCATCTATATTATGAAATAAACATTACATATCGAAACAGCATACTAAGTCTGGTGGCCTAAGTACGTATATTTTTTAGATCCTATTAGTGGAAACTAACTTAATCTATTGCGTACCCTGTTAGTTGAAATCAGGTCAATCTGCCCCACCTGCAGGATGAATCATAAACGTTGGAGTGTGGGGGGAGAAATGTTAGAGTACAGTCTTCTTCCTATATATGTAGTGTGGAGTTGTGGAGTTATCCTTCGCTCTGTTGTCTTCTTTTCTTTTTGGTTAGTGACGTGTAGGTTGATTCCTAGTATAATTTAGTGCAACCATGAAGTTTATTTGGCCGTTAGCCTGGGTTTAAAATGAAATATTTTAGAAGGAATACATTGAAAATCCTAATGTGAAAACTAATGGTTTAAAAATAATTAACTTAATTTCTTCGCGTACTGTTTACTATATATATACCATTATTATATAATTATTATAAACTATTTACCTTCATTTGTGATTCCAATGCACAAATAATATAAATATTATACTAGTGCATGCTTATTGTTAGGTATATTTTGATCAACTCATGCATACATGAGTTAACTAAAATATAAGCATATAACTTTAGATATGTTCAAAAATCCTCACCAGAGTTTGTGGATTCAACTGTGATGAGACGGTTCTTGAATTGTCCATTTTTGAACAGTTTGAAAATGCATAAATTTATATGGTAGTATATGGCTCACCGCTTTAAATTGTTTTTCTTTTATAGAGATTCTGTGTGGCAAACTCTGTTGTTCTCTGGGTGCATACGGGATGCGGTGTATAACAATGCACTTCGACACGTAGCAAGGTCTAGGTATGAGTGAGGTGTGGTGTCATGCCCACACCTAATTAGGTGTCATTAACACTTTCTTAGGATGAGTGTGATCGCATATGTAATCAACCTACGAACGTGATCTACTAACAATCCCAAATATATGAATCTTATAAAGGATTATCAACATCATTAATTATAAAGCTATCCCACAATCATCATACATACATGAGAGAACTATTAACAACTCACAAATAATTATAAGATTAATTGTAAACAAACTCCCAAAACATCCTTCCTCAAAGTATACAACATATACAAGATTACGTCTCAACTAATAGAACTCTTCAAAGTTCATCAACTCAACTCAATGCAATGGACTGGATCTCATCAATTATACTTACAAAACAATCTGTGTGGGTGTAAGCTATTGTCAACGTACTTACTCAGATAATCAAACTCATAAAAAAGGAATGATAGATAAACACAAAATCAACCACCAATAGATAATCCACTTTTTAATGATATATAATCATATACCTACCACACATCAATGAGAAATACCTTATGAAATGCAATGCCTCTTATGATGCAATATTTGATATCACCACATTGGCTCACCACATAGGCATACTAGTTAATAATCTTGCCAAGATTGATAAATCAAGCTATCCAAGAATATCCCACATCGATATTCTTTAGGTTAGTCCCACATTGACTTAACCTTCTATGTGCAATGCAAAATATGTACACAATGTATGTTGTATGTAATGTCACCTCATAATCCAATACTAACTTCTATATTGACAATAAGACATTCAATTCAATAGGAGTAACAATATCTTAAACTCCCATCTCAATCCGCCGTATAAAGTTAGGTTGAATCACTCCTTAGGTGAAACAGGTGTGTCTTTGGCCGCTTCCGAACTTATTACACTCCACCACATCAAACTTATGAAATATATGTAATTGTTTACAATTGATGCATGTTTATGACTTATAACTCATCAACATACAAGATGATACATCAAATAACATATTAGAGACTTAATGAGAAAGTACTAACTTTTAAACATAGGTATTAACCTATCCGATACGACATGTGAAATTGAAATGCAAAACAAGAAGACAACACAAAAGAAGAGGACCATGCCGGTGTGCTCTCCTGGTGCCCCTCTTCAGTGCACTGCGCCGGTAGGCGTACTCCAACACTGCCATGGCGCCCGCTCCTTTTTCCTAGGTTTGAAAATGATATTTCAACACATAGTATTAAGCTTCCCTTTCAACTTCAACACACCTCTAAGTCCTTTAGAGTATAGAATGAAGTTCTAAAGTCTCAAACAAGACTTCAAAACATCAAAACATGAACACCATGAAGAATCCTAGGTCTCCAACTTGAATACTAATTTCTTTGATTCAATTCCACTATTCTAAAGCATGACAAGGTCTCCTAAATGCAATAACCAATAAAATACATGCAAATACGCATGATCTTGAAGTTTCTCACCTCAAGCAAAAGATGCACAACTTTCTTCTTCAATTTCCTCTTCTCTTCTTTTCTTCTCTTTTTCTCTCTTTTTCTCTCATTTTCTCTCATTTTCTTTCACTTTCTCTTTTGCCAAATGCAAGGTACTACACAAGCACCTTTCTTCTCTCTCATCCCTTGACTTGATGTAAACAATAGATATAAGATGTATCTAACTCATACACATGTCACACACACATATATGCTGGTAATGAAGCATACACCTTATGTACATACCTTGGTGGCTTTTAGACACAAGAACACTAGCACCTCTTTGCTTCACCACACACCACTAACCCACAATAATAGATACAAGATGTGCCTAACTCACACACATGCCACACACACATATATGTTGGCAATGAACCATACACCTTATGCACACACCTTAGTGGCTTTTACACACAAGTACACCTAATATCTCTTTGCTTCAACACACACTACTAATCCACATCATTAGCATAATCGAGTGTGCTTATAATAATTAATTATCATTAACATTAAGCTAATCATGTAGATTAATTAAACTAATTAATCATAGATTAAGCTAATTAATCATGTTTAAAAATACTTTAATCCTCCCATGACAAACTATCATTAAAACATACTAATCAAGCTCCTTGATTAATGTAATCATGCACTACAACGTATGCATTGAAGCAAAATATGATGCCAAACTAGATAGGGTGTCACGTGTGGGAACAAACAAGGTCGCTAGACTCCTAGAGTAAGAGTTGTGACATTTTTTTTCTCTCTTTTTTCTTAACGTTTTAAAAAAAAAGAAAAGTTTTTCAAGTCGTTTGGGTACTAAAACCCCCAAACAACCTCAAAAGTCTACCAAATTTGACACATACCAAGGTCTAGGCACGAGTGACATGTGGGAACAAACAACACGGTTGCTAGACTTTTATGGTGAGAATTGTGATATTTTTTTGAAAAAAAAATGTTTTTTCAAATCATTTGGATACTAAAACCCTTGAACAGTCTCTGAAGTCCATCAAACTTAATACGTAGCAAGGTTCAGGCATAAGTGATGTGTGAGAATAAACGGCACGATTGTCGAAATCTTGGGGTGAGAGTTGTGACATTTTTTCCTCTCTCTTATCTTACTGTTTTGAAAAACATTTTGAGCCGTTTCGGTACTAAAACCCCCCAAACAGCCTCGGAAGTCCATCAAACTTGACACGTAGCAAGTTCTAGACATGAGTGACGTGTGAGAACAAACGACATGATTTTCGGACTTCCGAGGTGTGAGTTGTAACATTTTTTCCTCTCTTTTTTCTTAACTTTTTTTTTTAAAAAAAAAAAACACAAGTTTTTCGAACCTCTAAACGGCCTTTGAAGTCCATCAAACTTTACATATAGCAAGGTCTAGGCATGAGTGAGACGGTTGCAGGACTCTCAATTCAAAGTTGTGATATTTCTTTATATTTTTTTCCTTAAATCTTTTAGAAAAACAAGTTTTTCAAGCTTTTGGGGTTCTAAAACCCCCAAATGGTCTCGGAAGTTCATAAAACTTAACACGTAGCAAGATTTAGGCATGAGTGACGTGTGGAACAGAGCGACACATTTGGCGGACTCCCGGTTTGAGAGTTACAACACTCTATTTTATTTTTATTACATATAAATTTTTTCATTTCACGTTCTTAAAACATTGTACTTATTATTGTAGGAAGGAGTAAATGGCTCTTTGTGTTGTTTTGGTCTTTCGAAAACCGATTAGCCGAATGACTTCTTATTAGTATGAGCCCATTAACAGAAGTTGATGGAGAACCATTGGTCCAAATTTCTACAAAGTTTTTGGTGAAAATACCCAAAAACCTAACGTTCTCTTAGAAAGACCTCGCTAAGACATTAAAATTGTTAAAAAATCTGTCAGCCGACATGTAGCTTAGCATTCTCGTGACGTAAATTGCTTTTTTTATTTCAATAAGCTCATATATTTACATGCATTTCTATTAATTATCTTTATTGTGTTCATTATTATATCTAATATTTATATTTATTTTCTTTTCAGGTTATTCTCAAAGAACAGGTCGATGGTGTTTCTATATGAGCTTATTTTGCAATAGACTAAAAACTCTCTTTTGTTGTATGGATTTTGAATTTGAGTCATTATTTTATAAGAGATTATGTAATTTTTTTTTGTTGTATTGATTTTGATGAGAGGCAATGTTTATTTAGATAGATGTTTAAAAGATATATTAACTTTTTAAAGTATTTTTTTAAGTATTTAGATTTGAATGAATGCGTGAATTTTGTTATTTGGATCATGTTAAATGCATATTTTATGAGGTGAAATAACAAATTACAAAAACTATTTGTAATTTATATACAAAATTATTTTTTGTTTTGGAAAAAAGTTATTGGCGACAGCCTTTTACCATCGTTAAAGGTGAGGAAACTGCGGGTAAAAGGATAGCTTTTTTGCGATGGTTATCTAAACATTGCTAAAGGTTTTTTGCGAAGGTTAAATTTATTGCCAATAAGTATTAGAAATGGTGTTTAACCGTCGTAAAAACTCATTAGCTATGGCAAGCCAACGGTGGCAAAAAAAAGTCGTCTGTTGAATTGTATTTGTGACGGTTTCCTTGCCGTCGCTAAAGGCATCCCTTGCCATCACTTAGCCGTCACTAAAGCTATTTGCAACGCCAGCAGTTTCATCATCAAAAATATCATCGCAATGCCAACGCTAATGCTTATTTGCGACGATAAAGGGGTTTTTTGCAATGGTTTTGTGCCATCGCAAAAATGCTATTTTCTAGTAATGTGACTAATACCATATCATAGAATGACTGTTCCTTTCATTTTTTTTAGTATAACTAAGAAAATAGAAAGCCTCCCACACAATCAAAAAGCCTGCTGCCATTTTTATTAGTTAATACTTTCACTGTGTAAAGGGTGAAATTAGAGAAAGCTCTCTTCCTTCACGGGTTCGTTCTGGAGAGGTTAAGAAAGGTGTTTGGTCAGTAGGGTCGCGAATGTGGTGAAGTGTAGAGGTTGGGAATGAAGCTAGCAGAGCTCAGAGATATGGCAAAAGTATGGGGTGAGAAGCTGTCACTGGTCTAGCCAGTGGTTCATTCCCCTTCCCTCTAATTCTCTTAGGGAAGAAGTCCACTGATTTTTTGGCTACGCAATGCCAGCTATATATATATAGGAATGTTTTGGTGCTTGTGCACCAAGAAATCTCCTAATGGAAGACATGTGGTTCAGAGACCACTATGGTACTCTCTGCTTTACTTTGCCAGGCTGATCATGGCCATGTGGTGCTCTTTTATGGGCTCCTTATGAGACGCATATACGTGTCTCTTAGAGTCACCCCCATTCCAGCCAACCGTTCCACAATGCCTTCTAGTCCCAAAATAGGGGACCACTAGTAACCGTCTCTATTACGTGGTGGTCTTTCCCTGATTCTCCGAAACCTTACCAGGCCCTGCCACGTGGCTTAGGTGGTCCCCTTTAAGATCTCTTAGGATAACCATCTTTCTCTCCCTCTATTTCTTAAAGAGATATTTTCCTTTCTCTCTTGTACTTGGAAAGGCCTTTGAACTCTCAAGCCCTTCCTCTGGTATTGGGTCCGTGGAGTCTGATGTTCTCTCATCCTCGATATGGAAGCCTAACTCGTTGGCTCTCATTGAGAAGCCTCTAGAGTAGGCATGTTTGCCTTGACTCTCCTTGGTGGGCTTTTGGTTCATGGTTCACTCTAGGTTGGCTAGCAGAACAAGTCATCTCGAGTAACTAGGGACCATTTATATTATCTACATTTTACCCCTTGCACATGCAAGACATACGCCTAGGGACTTGTACGTGTAACCCTTAGTTTATTTGACTTAGCTCATCTGCGCCCACTCCTATGGTTTGGTAAAAACCTCTCCACTTTCCCTTGTTCTCAGGGTCATATTCCTGATCAGAAGGGTCTCATCAACATTAACTCATTGCATCTTCATTCTCTCCCCAGCTATCTCTTTTTAATAGCTTCAGGACTTATTTCTATGGAAGGGCAATTCTGGCGCACCATTGAATTCCCTCTATTATTTCGCATTTTAAATTTCAAACATAGGACTGTAATTGCCAGTTCCCTTTCTTTAAATACGTGGCTAAGGTTCTTTATCTTCCCTCATAACTTCCAACTTCTCTGTTTCTCGTCTTCCTTTTTCCCACCAATCTGATGCTTCTTATTCTAACCCTCTTTCCTCACTCTCTCCAAGCATGACGAAGAAACGAAATTCCAGAAAATCTACTGTAAAGTATGTGGATGACTCGGATGAGGGAAGTACTTCGGAGGAGGACTTAACTATGGTGCCCCCCTAATGCTGAATAGAGGAGGACACCATACTTTGGTGGTTCAAAGGACAAGTTTTGGAATAAAGTTATAGCCTTCTCGCTAGAAAGAGATGACCTCCCTAAAGTTCTTCTTCCAAGGCCAAAGGCCCCTTTGGAAGAATGCGATATGATTAGGCCAGAGTCGATCTTTTGTTTGAGACTGGAGAGAGGTGATGCTCCCCAATATTTCATTTAGTATAAGAGGCTGTTAGTTCCCACCTTTAGTTGGCCGGAGTGGATTAATGACATGCTAGCCAATGCCAGGCTTGTCGCTCGCCTAAAGGCTGTTGGCGTGTACGATTCCATTCATATCTCCAAGAATTTAACCATTAGGCCTAACATCCCCAAGTTGGACCTGCTCATTTCTTGGTGGAGTGTTGACTCTCACGCCTTTATCCCTCCTTGGGGGGAATCAAGGCCAACCTTGAAGGACACATTTTCTTTGATACGCCTGCCTTTAACTGGGGATCGTGACATTGATCCCTTTACTTTGATTGTGGAAGAACAAGCCATTATGGAGGAGCTAGAGCAGGGGTACAAGGCTACCTAAAACTATAACTCCTTTGATCATGAAGGTAGGCAGCTAAAGGAGGGCTTTGTCACCAACAAGTCTACCTACACTACTTGCATTTGGTACTTTTTCAGGGATATACAGCTAAAATCTCATACTCCTAATGGTTCCTTAAAATACTTTGAGGGGCTTGGGTATGGGCAAGAGAGCTATTTCCTAGCTTTTCTAGCTTTCTTCCTCTCTACGTATGTCCTTCCTGGTGCTTTTGTTGATTATGTATCTTTGACTGTGTTTTCTCTTGCTACCTTTTTATCGAGATGGAAGAGGGTTGCTCTAGTTTCCCTGTTTCTAAAGACGTTGTTTCAATGGCTAAACCAATTAAAGTCTGATCTGGAGATGTTAGTGGGGAGGTATGATATGGGCATCTATGTCCATTCTCAATTTCTTTCAGCCTTCCTGGCTTAACATTTTAGGGGGCTAGTATCTCACCCTAAAATTCTTTTTTCTGGTGCGACAGTGTCTGGAGTAGATGTGGAAGGACATCTTGGGCTGGTGCAGATGGAGAAAAGGGAACCCTTTATTGCGAGATGGTTTGGGGTGAGCAACACTAAGGACTTGGGCCAATTCATCGATGACTTCGATCTGTTCATCACCCGTCCCTATACTCATAAGAATGTCCGCGATCATGTTCCCATCGCCTATCCTTCACAAATTCATCGTCATGATTTCTCTCCCAGTCTATGTCCTCTCCCTGTCGATATTCATGATTTGTTTTTAATGATTCTTCCTGAATCTTTGTTGTTGCTCACTAAAGAATACAGTCATGTATAGGCTAAATAGGGTGTTGAGGCAGTTTAGTTTTGACCAGGGTGTGCCTCGTGCTCCTCCTGCTAAGTCCTCTTTCAAGAGCTACTTCAAGAGGTTTTGGGCAGATGCTCTAAAGTCTTCTTTTCATGGGAATTTACTGGTTGACTTCCCTGTTATTAGCTGAGAAGGCCAATTTACTCTTAACCGCAAGTTGTGCTGGAGGCGTAACTTGGACAGTTTTTTCTCCTTTTACTCTAGGAAGGCAGTTTGCATTAAGGTTGGAACAGTAGGGAAGGGGGATCCTTCTCTCCATCTCTCAAAAAAGAAGAACCAGAAGAAGGACAGAGGTGTCCTTAATTGATTTGCTCCCTCTAGTCCTGTTCCTGCCAAAGGCTCCAAAGGAAAGTCTTTTAAGCCCCAAGTTTTTCAGTCGAAGGTTTGTACCTTGAAGGGGATTATGAAAATGTTTATCCCTACTCAAATGTTCTTCCCCTGGGCCTTTTTCTACTCCTCCTAGGAAGCGTACTCGCAGAATAAGGAATATCTTTCATGATCTCTTCTTTATTAAGGGTCATGCTCATCTTTAGCAGAGTTCACGGCTTCAATCACAAGAGAAGGGTGTAGGTTCCTCATCAAAGAAAAAGAGAGCAATAGGTGAAAACTTTCTTTCCCCTTTTTTCTTGTTCTTTTGATTTCTTACCCCTTAGCAATTTTTTTGTTGTCTCACAGCATCAGAAGTAGAGGAAGTGAGCAGTGATTTTGAGAATGATGAGGAGACTCTTGATGAAAAAGCTATAAGGTTTGGCAACGAGGGAGGTGGTGATGCCTCTAGTGAGGAAATTTTTGCCACTGAAAGTAAGAAAGAAAATGAAAAGGAAAAAGAAGATGTTAACACTCCTCAGAAGGAGCGTGATGAGCCTGCCATTGAGAAGGTTGCATCTGATCTAGAGGCGCAAGAAGAGAAGGAAGATGTTACAGAAGAGGGTGGGAATAAGGGTGAGGTAATGGACGCCCCAGACCTTTCCATTGAGATATTTTTTAAGCAAACTATTAATCCTCCCTTGGTAAGTCTCTTTCCTCTTGCTTATCCCTTCCTCCTATTAACTAGGCTCTGACTACTTGTTGTGTTTGTTGACTCAAGGTTGGTCTCGATGATGATTTTGATGATAACTAAACCTTGTGTTATTTTACTAATGCATTTACTTAGTGTGCAGATTAATAAAGTTTATAATTTAGACTTAAAATTCAACTTTAAGTCTACTACATGTCAAAGTGAATGCATAGCAAGCTCAGGATCAAGCAATGAACTCTAAGAGTTATGCAATGAACCACGCAGAGCATCGATGCCTATTTCTACTTCAAACAAATGTTTTGCATTCGAAGAGATTAAATGTGTTCAAATAAGGCTCTCATCAAGTATGCATAGACTCAATAAAGTTATATTGCACTCAAAGGAATTGAAGACTTCATCAGAGTGTGCAAAGATCAATTAAAGATGATTTGATTATGAAGAGATTGAAAAAGTTCAAAAGAAGACTTCTCCAAGTGTGCAAAAGGTCGATTCAAGATAATGTGATTGGAAGTTGCTTGAGAAGAAGACTCATCTTGATTGTCTGATCTATACATGGAATTAGGGGTGGCAAATGAGCAGGTTTGGGTGGGTTTGGGCGGGTTTAAACGGATTTGAACTTAAATGGGTTCAATTCAAATTCGCCCAATTAGTAAACGGTTTGAAGATGGACGGGTTTCTAACGGGTCAATGTAAACTCATGAACCTAAATTTGACCCGTTTATATATTGTTTAAATTTATGTACTTTATTATAATTTTTATATTGTTCTTATTTGTTTAAACACTCTTAACAAAATTCAACCCAATGACCAGAAGTTAAAACTACAAGAAGAAAACCTCTGTTTGGTTCCCCAGAAAGCAAAGGAAAATGAAAGGACAATAGAAATAAATTATCTAAAGTTCTTACACTTGCTTCATTGGTCAAAACAAATATACACATGATAACGACAATCAAATGAATTTAGTGCAACACAATTATGTTAGCTTAAGTTTGAAACTTTCTTCTTCTTCTTCTTTTTTTCCTTTCTTTTCTCCCATGTTTCTCGGCAACCAAATAGAAGTAGAACCTTCAAATCCACTTCGAGACTCTTTCCCGCTCAATTTCTAGCTCTCCAAACATGAAACAGAGACTCAGGCTTCTACAAAGGCCTAGCAAGTAGCACCCATTCGTCGGTAGCAGAGAAGAATCGAACACAATCACGATTCGTCGGTAGCAGACAATTGTATATACTAATATACATACATATATACATATATATATATATATATATATTGTTGCGTTTGGTTTTTAACGTTTTTTGTTTGTGTGTGTATTATCGTGTGCAACAGTCTGAAGAAAATTTTTTGTGGGTGACAAATTTTTTACAATTGTTTAGTTAGCCCAATGGGTACTTATGTCCAATTCATTTAAATCTGTTTATAATTGGGCTTGCAAGATGCAGCCCAATTAAACCCATTAATAAACTTGGGTGGGTTTAGATGGTTTTTAAATGGGTATAATTGGGCGGATACATGGACATGGGTTGAGTTTGCCAGGCCTACATGAAATCCAAGTGAAGAATTCTTATGAGATATAAAGAATCAATGAAGACAAAATGTATGAAGAGATTTCATTAAGCTTACAAAAGTCTCATTAAGGTGATTCCAAATAAGAAAGAAGAATTGCTAGCAAAGAGAAGACCTCAGAAATGGAAGCAATAGCTTAGCAACGAAAGAAAGAGCTCAGCAATGAAAGAGAAAGATCAGCAAAAGAGCTTAGCATTGATAAAGTGAAGCCCTGACAGTTTGGAAATCAAGAAAAAATAAATATCAAGTGATTGATTCAATCTAACTTGAATAAAAGTTAACTTTGATGAGTTAAAGAGTTTTGATTGATCATCATACCCCAAAGAGAAGACTCTTTGAAGATCTTATAATATGGCTAAAGATGAACTTGGTCATTAAAAGACAGAATGAAGATTTCTGGGCAAATAGCCAACTCACGGAAATGAAAAGTCGTCTCATGAAGACAGAAGCAAAAACGTGAAGACAGAATAAGAAATGAGCTGACTCATAGAGATGAAGAGTCGACTCATGAAGACAGAAGCAAAAGTTTGAAAACCAAATAATCAATGAGCTGACCCTTGAATATAAAGAATCGACTCATGAAGACTGAAGCAAGATTTCTGTGTAATGAGCCAACTCATGAAGACAGAAGCAAAATGACTTGAAGGCAGAATGATCAATGAGCCGACTCATGGATATGAAGAGTCGATATATGGAGACAATGGACAACATCTGGAAAATGCAGACCAGAAGAGACGACCCTTTAAGCCAAAGAGTCGACCCCTGGGATATAACAGCTAGTTTTTCTGACATTATAACGGACTGGACATGCATTAAATGAACCCCAACAACCTCCAAGGGATGAAATCAATATAAGGGTTTATATACAAGCTTCCAACTACATTTATATAAAAAAGAGATATAAGAAACAAACACCCACTGACTGATCAAACTGAATATTCTAAACATTCTCTTTGTCTTCACTGTGTGAGCTTTGATTGTTTAATCCACTCTTGTTAGAGAGTTTGTAAATCGATTGGATATCTTTATACAATTGTAAGTGAGAGTTTGAGAGTTCTCTTGTGGAAGAAAAACTTTTGAAAGTTTGAGTGGATCTTGGACAAAACTACTTGGTGGCTGAAGAACTTGAGAAGAAGTTTTTGTGTAAAGAGTGAGTTGAGCATTTGGTCAATCAGCATCAATTTATAATTGGAGATTACATAGTGGAGGAAGACTTCAAGGGGATCTTGGGGTGAGGACGTAGACCACGGATTGTGGTTGAACCTCAGTATCTCTGTGTGTTCTTTCTATTGCTTTGTTTTCTTTTCTTCTTTTGATTACATTGCATTACATATAGATTGATCACTGTTGCATTGTTTAGATTAATTTTAATTGATCTTAAT